>AYEL01079604.1:0-51058 GCA_000484575.1 Olivierus martensii | reverse complement strand
ACACGACGCTCTTCCGATCTAGAGAGTTTTCACATCAGATATGCTTTTATTGAAATATATTCTTTGAATTATAAATAAATATTGATAAAAACACAGATACTACTTGCTTAATAATACGATATAATTCAATACAGCTCTTTAGCAAGTAAGAAATTTTTATTCTGGCATAACATTTTCGGACCATAAGTGGTCCCTCTTCAGTGCCTCTCACTTACAAAATAGAATACCTATGGTATTCTATTTTGTAAGTGAGAATAAAAATTTCTTACTTGCTAAAGAGCTGTATTGAACTATATCATAAATATTGATATATAATTTTTTATGAAAAATAAATATTTTGTTATTAATAACTGTATACTATTTAGTTATTTTAAATAAAATAACTAAATAAACAATATTATAAATACATCATCAAAATTTTATAAATATATGTTTATAAAATAACTAATTAAACATACATAAAATAATAAAACTATTTTGATAATAGAAAAGAGATTTATTTCATAAAAGGTAATCTTAATTTTGTACTATTTGGCACCCCTCTTGTATCGGCACCCTCATTTCTTGCTTACCACCTTCTGCCAGCCCTGATATCATTTTTCATATATTTTTTTTTTCAGTTTATAACCAATTAAGATAAAATTACTTGAGTTTTCTTTAGAGGTTAATTCTATTCCATAAATACAGGAATTTTATTATTCCATCCACACACACATAATTATATATATAATTGTGTGTGCGCACGCACGCCCATTTGTGTGTGTAATATGAGTATATATATATATATATATATTTCCAGTTCTTCCTGTCTATAGCCTCTCTGTTCCAACACCTTGATTATATATATATATATATATATATATATATATTTCCAGTTCTTCCTGTCTATAGCCTCTCTGTTCCAACACCTTGATGTAAAATTAACAATGTTATCTCTCTATCTGTAATATGGTCTCTTTCTTGATTGTTTTTTTTCATCTCTTGGTCCGGTAAAGTACTTTAGTTTGCAAAGTCGCACTTTAGTACGACTGTCAATACTAACTAAGCCTAACGGTTAGCGACTCTGCAAATTCCAGAGTTCTGCCTGAGCTCAGGTCTTTTTCTAAGTTCTAACTTAATACTAAATAATTACAAAACAATTTAACACAATGTAACATCTAACTGACGAAACAAAACTAAATATCGGAACTTACACTGAAAGTGCCGATTAAGTGTTAACAGTAAAACGAACAACAAAGAAAAAACGATGTTAGAACTTATACTAATAAATTAAAGAAATTCTCAAACAAGTTAGATAATAAGAAAATATAAATTTATTAGACTCAAAACACTTACAAAAGTGTTAATAAAAGCTTTATTTAAACTTTAATAAAGCACAATGAAATAAACCACAAAACTTATTTAATCCAATTCAAATATCAAAATTTCACAAGAAACAAACCTTAAATACTACTTAAATTCTAATACCTCCACTTCCGATACAAACTTCAATCAATAGTCGATCCCTACAAGAACTCAATTGTCACCTTTCACCAATTCCACGTCTGGAAATTCAGCACCTCTAATACTTGTCGATTGCGTCGTCTTTTTATACAATTCTCGAGTGACCACCACACTCGCTCATTTACATACTTATACGTAACAAGTTCAAAGTTATTAGTTTACAGAGTATTTCATTTATGTCATTATCTTTACAATTAATTTATGTACCGAACAAAAATACTGATAAGGATCATTCTTATTTTCACATATCAGTTCAGTGGCAATTATTATGTAGATAAGACATTATTAACCGGGATAGCTCTTCCGGGTACGGGCGCCGTTCCCGTATCACGTGATTGCCAACGACGGAGGCGGAGAACGTGGGAAGTAAGTTAACTTTTAAACTAAAATATAATACGTTAGTAGATAGGAAAATAACGATAAATAAATAATAGAGTGCATAATAAAATAAAAATAGGACAGGTCCAAGTTAACTTCCTCACAGTTGTCCATCTGTTCATACTAACTTATCAAACTGCATAAAACTCAAACAACTTACTTCAATTCAGCACTTTTCTGCAGTTGAGCACTCTCATAGAATTGGGAGCAAACGTTTTCGGTATTTTCATACCCTCTTGTGTAGGCTCTTTTACACTATTACAGTTCTAGAACATTGCCAGTTAATAATCGAAAAAACTGTCCATCTGTTATCATTTATTCTTATTATATGTCCAGCCGATGTTCACTTCTGCTTTTTTTATCATTTGGATGACAGCTATAACTTTTGTTTGACTCCTTACTCAAGTATTACATTTTCTGTCTCTTCTAGTTATTCCTAGCAAGCATCTTTCCACACTCCTTTGTGTTGTTTGCAGCCTTTGAATAGCTCTTTTCATTAATATCCAAGAAAATTTCTTGGAGAGACCTTCATCCTGCAGTGGATTGATAATGGTTGATTATGATGATATATGAATAGTGAATCCCAAAATGCGTTCAGTCCATTTTGGTCATTTTTTTTATTTGATGCAAATACATACTCCTATTGAAGTTATCTATCTTATTAAAGGCCATCGATTGGCATGGTTTTGCTCCCAAAACTATGCCAATCGATGTGTATGGGACACTCGAATCCTGCTTTGCTTTTGAAAACTTGCTAAGTCTAGAGAACAGTAATGATGAAAACTTGCTCATTCCTTTGTGCATGAGCAGAGCGTTTTCCTAATCCTGCCAGTAGAGTGGTAAAAAAACAAACTGCTATTACTATTGGCAATAAATTTGTTTTGAAGAATATTTCGTCACGTTATTAAAGGGAAAAATTGTTATATTGGTTATTAATTTTCGTGTTAGAAGCACTTGAAATGAAATTGCAACATTAAAAGTTTAAGTTTCTGGGGACTTTTTCTTATTTGCTGTTAAAAGGAAAGTTATTTTTCTGAATTTTAGTAGTTCCTAATTTGAAATGATTAAATATATATTCTGGGGCCTTTCCCACGAGTATAATGTACTTATGGGGAAGGCCCCAGAACTTTCCCATGAAGTAATTAAAGTAATGTTTGAATTTCCCCATGAATGCATTGTATTTATGGGGAAGTTCAAACATTTACTTTTCACTACAGCCAATTCTTGTTATTTGCCATAGTTACGTTCTGTAAATTCTTCATAAATACTAAACCATTGTGTTTGTGGGAAATATAGAGTTAGTTTGTTGCTCAGTGATAATCCGCGAATAAGCACGAAAGTGCCACGAAAATCAAATTTGTGGTTACAAATAAATTTTCGGGAATAGTCTAAAACGTGAATAGAGAATCCACAATTACTGAGAATTGACTGTATTTTAATACTTAAATCAAAATAAATTTAGTTTTTCCTCTAACAATAAATGAGTGTAATTGAAAACACATTCAGTCCTTGGACTTAATAAGTTTCCATTAACACCATTATATTTAGTTCTTGTGTATTTAAAAACTAAATGATGATTGATTTCAAGATTCTACTGAGAAGTGCATGTATATGAAGTAGAAACAGATATCTAGTAGTAGATAATCATTCATATATGAAATATTTTCTCAATTCATATTTTGCTTCTCCTGAAAATTAACAAAAATGGACTGAACATGGTTTTGGGATCACACTCTTCATATATATATATATATATATCGGTGTGGCCAAACTTCATGTCACTATAAGCCACATAGGGGAATCTCAAATACTCAAGATCCACATTTTCTTTCTGGATCAATGAGAATAGCATCAGTTTTTCGGTAATCTTAATAATAATTTCAAAAATTGTTTATTTCAGATTCATTTATTTCATATAGATGAATACTACTTTTTACAATAGATAAAAAAATAATATATCTGTAATTTCTTTAAGTAAATATTTGCTTCATATTTACTATTGATTTTCATGGTATGGAGCCACATTGAAGATACCAAAGAGAAGCCACAGTTTGGCCACCTCTGATATCTGATATATATATATATATATATATATATAGGAATTAAATAAATGAATGAACATAAAATGGTTTTTCAAAAGCCAATTTAGTTGTAAGAGTCAATTGTACTATATTTTTCTAAACTTAGTATTAAGTTAATATAAATATTTTGATAAGATCATTTTAATTTTATTAAATTTTATATCATTTAAAAATATATTTAATACAAATTTGTTAATAGCAAAATTTTGATGATAAAAAAACTATTAAACATAAAAGCTCTTTTTCTAGATTTTAACTTAACATGATAATATATAACAAAATTCTTTAAAAAAAACTATAATTTGCTTAAGTATTAATTTTACTTTTTCAATTTGCAAAGTATTAAATAAAGTCTGATAAATTATAAATACAGTCAAACCTCTCTAAGTGGATTGGCTTTGGACTGACAAGGGAATATCCACTTAACCAGTGTCAATAAATTAGCATGCATATAACATAGAAAACACCACTTCTATAATCTATGACAAGATTTTTATTATCTGTAAGTAAATACAGTACATGCATTAAAAATTTATATTTCAAAAATCTATTTGTTATGGAAATAATCGGTAATTGATTTCTAAGTTAAAATTTTTTATTTTTTTTGAAATCTCAAATATGTTTGACTTTTATAAAAGACTTTGTATGAATGACAACCATTCTCTTCTAAATAATGTAACACTGTATCCAATGCTTTCATAGTGTCCGTTAATGAAGGAAGCAGTTTCTGTTCAGTCATTTCTTCGTCTTCCTCTGTTTCTTCAAAATCAGTTTGATGGAGGCAACAGTGGCTTTTTCCCATCTATTTCTAAATTCTCATCAATAGCAATGTAGCTTTCAAAATCCAGTTTTAGGTCACTAGGAATAAGTTCATCACACTGTTGCTCCAGTAACGGTCCATTTCCGTTATTGTCTGAAATTGCATATATCCCTGGCATAAACATTATTTAATGTTAAAAATCCTGATTCACTTAATCGTATTATCCACTTATGCAGTATCCATTTATTCAGACTCCTTAAACATTAATATCTCTATATCTCTTTGGAATCAAAATAGGACTATGAAAATTTGATTCACTTAACCAGATTATCTACTTATGCAGGATCTACTTAGAGAGGTTTGACTGTATATCTTACATTCAAATTACAGAATTTATAGTGGATCATTTTACATGAAGTATTAAAAAATATAAACAATTCTTTTATAAATTAATTTATTGACTTTACAGGCAAATAGATACTAATATTGAATCTGTTAACTCTTTGCGTAAAGATAAATGGTTAATTGAAGGAGACCTTCGAAAGTAAGTAATCTTATATTTATTACAAATATTGTAATTTTATTTTACGTTCAATATTTTTATTAGTTATTTTACAGTATAATAACTATATTTAATAAATATAATATAATTCTATTATTATAAAACTAGAAGGACTTCAATACAGAAATTCCCCAACTTACATAAGTGGATTATTCTGCAAAACCCTATATAAGCCAAAATATATGTTGAAGCATACCACTGATATGTCTTTGTGACTAGTTTGTCACAAAAACATATTAATAAAAATAGTTATATTAAAGAATAAATAGCTAAGTTGGTCAGATAGCTGTGTAATAATGTAGTTGCTTATCACATTGGAGAATTCACATTAATTCTAATCCCACACCTTCCAGTTTTTCAGGAGGAAGCCAGGCCTGGCTCATTGAACCCAATACATCAACTTTGTAGTTGACCACATTCTGGATGTTGGCTTGTCTGTGATGTGGTCAACTACAGTATATCCCATCTGTGATATAGCAGTCTAATTAAAATTAACTTATAGCTTAATAATTAAAATTAAACATAAAACACATGCATGTATGGTAAATGATAAAATTATTAAAAAAAAAACTACACAAAAGTATGTTGCAGCACAATGTATTTTTCATCTATTTTCTTGCGTCTCTGTGTTATAGCTGTATCTCCTTTGAATCAGTATATTTTTTTTTAAATTAGAATATCTCTACATATGTAAGGATCTACATAAGTTAGCAAGTGTCTGTATTTGATATATTCAAATATTATTATTATTATTATTATTATTATTATTATTATTATCTAAAATTGACTTTTCAAATGATTTTTATTGCTTTTTCTATTTTATTTATTTATAATATATATGGGGAAGCCAAAAAGTTCTTACCCTCATTATGATATGGATCTGATGTCCAACTTTTTCTTCTTTACATATCCATCTCCTAGGGCTACACACTTCTTGTATTTGTAGAACAGTTGTTTAATCCCATCTTTGTAGAAATCAGCAAATTTGATGGGAAACCAGCTCTCTACAGTAATAATGATCTCCTCCTTCCTTCATATTTCAAAATAAGAATTAATCTGAAAGTGCCAGATTGGGAGAATACACTGGATGAGACAAAGTTTCAGTGCCATATTTGTGCAGGAAAGTGACTGTTTCTGTAGCTCTGTGTGCAGATGCAGCTAGCAGCAATACATCTTTTGACAGCAAACCATATCTTTTTTTCTCAATATTGTCCTGTAACTTATAGCAAATACCTGCAGTATGACCCCTGTTATTGTTGACTCTTTTTATAAGTACTCTTTCAATATGACACCTTTGCTGTCTCTAAACACAGATAACATGACTTTGCTGGATGACTTTCTTTTGGGACATCATGTAGGCTGATGCAATCACATTTCAATTCACAATTCCATTATTTTACAGTATCATATGGATATTCATCACTATATGCAGCTAACATCTCTCTGTGAATTGTTTCTGCAGTTTTCCCTTAAAGATGAAGGGACAATTATCATGGTTCAATACTCAATTTTGTCCAGCATGACACTTTCTATCATACTTCTAACTCCAATTAAACAGGACCTGTCAAAATAAAAAATGATGTGTATTAGTAAGACAACATATCATTGTTTACAATTACAAATCTATAGCACATATACAATGTAAGAACTTTTTGTCCTCCTCTCATATTGCAGTATATTAAAAATTCCAAAGAGAATTTGTCAACTTACAATGCTCATAAATCAAACAAAGAATTAAAAGCAAAAACAAATATAAACATATGATAGCCTAAAAGTGTTCATTGAAGATACAGTACTTATATTTTGTCTCAATTAAATTCCTAGTTGAAGTTGACTGCATTAACAAATCTCAGAATTATATTCTATTGGTTATTTATAAGAAGGAGGGATTAATATTTAGTAAACAAACCAATTGAGATGTATGTCCAATTGATCAAGTTCAGAAAAATAGAAATAAAACCAAATACATTTAATATTTTTACAAATTATTGATGATATTCATTGAGATATTGAGTAAATAAACTAAATATATTATTATTTCATTTAAATATTAATATTAAAACAAAAATTTTGAAAAATAAATAAATGTCAATAATGATCAGCTGTAAAAGTGTGAGTAACAAACCAGCTGATTACTTTGTGTTAATTAGCTTTTACTTTAAAATTTCCTTCTTTCAACAAGCATCATAGTTATCCTCTATTGATTATTTAGAAATTATTAACTAATAGTTTAAGAGATAAATAAAATAAGTTAGTATTATAGTAAGTGTGAATAAAGTAAAAAAATTAGACCTTTTTCAACTAACTTCACATTATTTTTATGCTTTGTGGATCAATGTAAATTGATAACAGGCAGCATAAATATATCATAAAACAAATATTTTATAACTATAAACAACAGAGTTCTGCTGCTTCTAAAGATACAAGAAATCACAACAAGCACTTGAAGCAGGATAAATACACTATTTTATTATTATCATATATACTCGAATATAAGGCAATCCGTGTATAAGCCAACCCCCAAACTTCGGAGTTTGAAAATCGGTAAAAATGCGTAACCCGTTTATAAACCTACCCCCAGACTTTAGCACTTAAAATTCAATAAAAATTTGAAACTGATAAATTATACGCGAGATGTCTTTGATTTTCTGACTACCAATATATTAATGCCATTTGCCAAAATAAATATTTTATTGAAACTTATAATAATTTATTTTATTGTATATATATTTAAATACAAATACCAATATATCAATTTAAAAAATAAAATTTTACTTTACCCGAAATGATCGAGTGT
Source organism: Olivierus martensii (assembly GCA_000484575.1). NCBI lineage: Eukaryota > Metazoa > Arthropoda > Arachnida > Scorpiones > Buthidae > Olivierus > Olivierus martensii. Next base: position 42,977 of record AYEL01079604.1, on the reverse strand, counting down.
GTCGCGGTGCATCAGGCAGCGCAGCATCGCCTATCTGATGCATTTATATATGTAAACACAGTTGCAGTCGGCAATGCAACGCGCTCGATTCGTTTGGAGTAAAATAAAATTTTACCATTTAAAATCCTTCAAAATCAGATTCACTATCAGAAGTTTCAAATACCGTATATACTCGAATATAAGCCGACCCCCCTGACTTTGGAGTTTGAATATCGGTAAAAATGCATAACCCGTGTATAAGCCTACCCCCTTGACTTTACCACTTAAAATTCGGCAAAAATTTGAAACTGATAAATTACATGCTATGTCTTTGATTTTCTGACTATCGATATAATGCCATTTACAAAAATAAATATTTTATTGAAACTTTAAATATATACATATAAAATAAATTTTATAATACAAACACCAATATATAATTTAAAAGGTAAAGTTTTACGTTACCCGAAGCGATCGAGCGCGTCGCGCTGCCAACTCCAACCTGCGTTTGTATAAGTGCATCAGATAGGCGATACCACGCCGCCTGATGTGCAGCGACACAGAAATACTTGATAAGAATCCAGCACAGTGCGCTTACATAAGATTCTTGGATTATTGTCGGAATTTCTGTGTCACGGTGCATCAGGCAGCGCGGTGTCGCCTAGCTAATGCACTTATATAAATGCAGGTTAGATTCGATGGCATGACACGCTGGACTGCATCAGGTAAAGTAAAAAATCTAACCCGATGCGGATGTTAGGGTTACATCACTTCAGAAAATATCAAGTTAACGAATAATAATAAATTTTGATAATTTGCATAAAAGTAATTTATTATTATTGTTATTGAATAATTGTTTTCTTTTTTAAAAAAAATTCATATTTAACAAGTAACTATCACAGTAAAAATTCCATTGGAATACATCTACGTCACGTAGCTCCCAAGAGACCATTCAAAGTTTCGTTTTCCCTTACATTGTATTTTGTCTATTTTAGTTGAGTTATCGTATTCAAATCTTTGATCATATTTTAAAATGAGTGGATCATCCTAATGATGACGTCATACACTGTTAGGATGACGTGTGCAAAGTTATTTGTAGACGTTAAGCCTGCGATTTCGAAGTTTTGATTTTGCTTACGATTAACTTTCTTGATAGACTAAAGTTATTTTTCAGTATAGATTTTAAATAATAATTATTTTTTCGTTATTTTAAATATTATTTTAATTACTTTTTAATCTATTTTAATTTATCATGGATGAGTTAAATATAATAAACATTTATTGATTACTAGCGAATGGATTAAAATATTAATTTATAATAATGAAAAATAAATCTATTTTTCACTCAAAAATGAATCCTAGGTAAGATTCTCGATCGATTGTCGAATTTTCGTGTCACGTCATATCGAGCAGCGCGGCGTCACCTATTTGATTACAGTATATAGATGCAGGTTGGAGTTGGCGGCGCGATGCACTCCATTGCTTCGGGATAAGATAAAATTTTACCTGGTATTGTATCAAATGAATTATTGCAAAATTTCCTTCCTGGTCTTTAAGAGACATTCAATAAATTACTTCAATAGTTTTAGTCTTATTACTTCAATTTCTCCAGCCAAAAAAAAGTTGATTTTTTTGACCCATGTATAAGCCGACCCCCCACTTCAGAGAATTTTTTTTGAGAAAAAAACTTTGGCTTATACACGAGTATATACAGTAGTTCCCGTAGACTTTTTTGTTGTTTCCATGTCGTCATAGATATCGATATCGTCATCGTTGTCATTGTCAAATTCTGTTCATTGTTAAATTCTGTCTAAATATTTTCTTCTTCAGATTCATAAATCATATCATCTTCTGTTCAGTCCATGGCATCACTAGTGCAACATTTTCTAAATGATTTTACAACTATTTCTGGTGGGATTGAATCCATGCTTCTTTTACCCAACAAGAAACAAGATCAATATCGGCCTTTTTTAAATTACCACTTTTTGTTTGTTGTACATTTGATGATGATATCCATTCAATCCATTTTTTTCTCATTCTGTCTTTGAATGGTTTGTTTAAAGTGACATCAAGTGGTTGCAAAATCGATGTTAAACCACCAGGTATTAGACCCAATGTAGTGTTAAGTTCTTTTACCTTTTTTAACTAATTCCGTATTGTGTGCTCTAAATGTGTCCCATACAAGCATGGCTGGATTTTTAAAGAGAGCTTTCGGTCTTCTATTCCAAACTTTTTCTAGCCATTCAATTAACCCTTTTTCATCCATCCATCCTTTTTCATTAGCTTTTATAATAATATCAGCTGGAAACTCCTTTTTTTTTGGAATGTTTTTCGTTTAAAAATTATAATTGGAGGAAGTTTCGTTCCATCTGCCAAACATGATAACCCAACTGAAAAACGTGTTCTCTCATGACCTGTAGTTTTAATTAAAATGCTTTTTTCTCCAATTTTTTTAACTGTTTTATTATTTGGAAGATGGAAAGATACTGGTGTTTCATCCATATTTCCAATCTGTGACAATTCAAAATTATATCTTTTTCGGAGAGAAATAACATATCTTTGAAAAGAATCAACTTTTGATTCTAATTCCTTTGGCAGTTTTTGGGCAATTTTAGTTCGTTGATGAAGGCAAAGTCCAAATCTATTCATAAATTGTGAACACCAACCAGCTGATGCTATAAACATTGTTGGTTTCTTAGATTTAAATAAATCTTGTTTTAATAATTGTAATGCTCGAAGTCTAATACATGTTCGCGTTACTACAAATCCATTTTGTCAGCATTCCAGCACCCATTCATTTAAATATTTTTCTAGTTCAGGAAAGAAAGCAAATTGTTCTCTTGCAGCCTTTTTTGTTCTTGGCATGTTTTGTAATTTCTCTCTATTTTTTCTCCATTCCCGAACTTGTTTTTCATTGATAGAAAGCCCTAGCAGCAATACTATTATTAGTTTCTTCTGCATACTTCATAACTTGCAATTTAAAATTTGCTTTGTATGCCGATCGCTTTTGAAAACTTTTGTTTAATCCACTCATTTTAAAATACAATAACTGAACTAGTCAGAATACAATATAAAGGAAAACGAAACTTCGAACGGTCTCTTGGGAGCCGTGTGACGTAGATATATTATTCTAACGGAATTTTTACTGTGATGATACGAAATTTTTTAGGAAAGAAAACAGTTCAATAGCAACAATAAAAAGAAAATATTTTTATATAAAGTTATCAAAATTAATTACTACTCGTTAACTTGGTATTTTCTGAAGCTACGTCATTCCAATGATGATGTCGGAGTATGACATTATCATTAGGATGACATAGTTTCAGAAAATATCAAGTTAATAACTAGTAACAATAAATTTTGATAATTTACATAAAAATATTTACTTTTTATTGTTGTTATTGTATAACTTTTCTTTCCTAAAAAAAATTCATATTTTAAATTATCACAGTAAAAATTCTGTTAGAATAATGTCTACGTCACATGGCTCTGAAGAGACTGTTCAAAGTTTCATTTTCTATTACATTGTATTTTGGTTGAGTTCAGTTATCGTGTTTTTAAAAAAGTTTTAATTCATTCGCTAACAATTGATAAATGCCTATTATATTTACCTAAAGTGGATCAAAAAGTAACTAAAATAATATTTAATTATTATTTTTTCATTATTTTATTTAAAATACCGGTAACTGTAGTCTATCAAAAAAGTTCATCATAAAGCAAAATCAAAACTTTGAAATCGAACGCTTATCGTCTAGAAATCACATTGAACATGTCATCCTAATGGTTTATGACATCATCATTAGGATGATCCACTCATTTTAATTAATAATAATGAAAAATAAATACATTTTTTCATTCAAATATGAATCCTAGGAAGGATTCTTGATTGTCGAGTTTTCGCGTTCCATCGTATTGGGCAGTGCGGCATCGCCTGTCTGATTACGATATATAGATGCAGGTTGTAGTCAGCGTCACAACGTGCTCAATCGATTTGGGATAAAATGAAATTTTATTTGGTATTATATTAAATGAATTCTTGCAATATTTCCTTTCTGATCTTCAGGAGACGTCCAATAAGTTATGGTTTAGCTTATTACTTCAATTTTTTAAGTCAAAAAAAAAAGGTTGATTTTTTTGGATCAGTGTATAAGCCGACCCCCCACTTCAGAAATTTTTTTTGAGAAAACGACCGCACAATTTTTTTTGAGAAATGACTTTCAGAAATTTTTTTGACATTGATAAACGGTATATACTGTATATACTCAGCTTATACATGAGTATATACGGTAATATCAATTTATCAGATATGTCACAAATAATAATTGAATTATATTGGCCAATCTTTTTCAAAACCTAGAAGTAGTCAAATTTGGGATTGTTTTCTATGATGCAAAAAAAAAGTCAAAAAAATTAAAATACTTCTACTGGAAAATTTTTCAGAAAATTTGAAAAAATTAGAAATTTTCCTAAATTTTCAAGTTCTTCCCTATATACTGATAAATCTTTATATTACATGAAAATTATCAAAGAAGGGGGAAAAATATCTAATTTGTTATTCTGAGTGTGACCACTCCTGAAAATTCAATAAAATGATGATTGTTTTTCAAAATTATGAAATTATTTAATATTTCATAATTTTGAAAACACAACAAACTGATTAAGTCTCAATGATTATTTAAAATTTAATAAACAGCTTAAAAATCTAAAAATAGATAAATTAAAGTATATAAAAATGAAAAATTTTATTAAAAGTTTTTCTCTGTAAATATAATCCTTAATTTAACAGTTTGTTTTACTCACATCACAAAGTGAAATGCAAGTGGCAGTCACCAGTTTTGTGTCACTTTTAAGCTGGATTTTTATTTGAGCTGTTTATTAAATTTTAAATATTCATTAAGATGTTTCTGCATATAATCATCATCACTTTATATATACCAATAAATTTTGAAATAATTTCATAAAAAGCTATTATCATCATTTAACAATTAACTGTATAATCAGAAAATAAATATTAGAAGGTAAAATATTAAACAATATTTAAATAAATGATGATTATGTTATAAACTGGAAATGAACTTATACATACATCATAAATTCCGATCCCCATTATCATAGTATGTAATGATTATTGTGCAGTTAACCTTTCTCTATAAGATAAAAATTCAAATTATTTTGTTGTTATTATTTATAAAGACACAGAGAATTTTTTAATTGGAAAATCATCTTAATTTGTATATTACATATTTGATTAAAATATTTTGAAAAAATTTTCTTTTGAATGGAAAGCGCTACAATATAAACAAGAAAACATATATGTGAATATGATAAAATTAAAACAAAATAAAACTTGATATAATTGTAATTTATAATTAATAAATAATAAACCAAAACTGCATAGAATATTTACGTAACTACTTGAAAAAACAGCACTAGATTGCAGTTCAACATAAAATAACTAAAACTTTATTAACATTTTCGGCCTTTCGGCCATCTTCAGATAAAGAATTAAACATTCGAAAAAAGAACATACAGTTAGAATGTTCTTTTTTCAAATGTTTAATTCTTTATCTGAAGATGGCCGAAAGGCCGAAAATGTTAATAAAGTTTTAGTTATTTTATGTTGAACTGCAATCTAGTGCTGTTTTTTCAAGTAGTTATGTAATTTATAAGTTATCCAAGTTGAGTTATATCCTATTTTACTGTTTCTAATGTCATATTTATTGCCATTGTTCACTTGACTCTCCACTGATGCACCACCTTCAAATAACTTCGGACCAAAATAATTAATACTTTCTACCTTTTTTTAAATAGACAATAGAAACAAGCTCAGCTTTTTAGGTAGAACTATTTATTTACTTTTTTAGAGAGTTGGAGTACTTTCGGCTTGATTAAGCCCTCTTCAGCAGTTTTTAGTTTACATACATAAAATAGAATAAATTTGAGTTCTAATAGTTTTTATTAGAAGTCAATTCTATTTTATGTATGTAAACTAAAATCTGTTGAAGAGGGCGTAATCAAGCCAAAAGTACTCCAATTCTCTAAAAAAGTAAATAAATAGTTCTACCTGAAAACCAAGCTTGTATCTATTGTTTAAACTTGAACCATCTTTGATCATAACATCCACCTCTTTGTTCACAAATAAAACAGAAAGCACACTTCTTTTGGCATCAAGAAAAGTTTTCCAAAGCATGAAATAAAGTTCTTTTTTTGTTTACATAATTTTGATCAGAAATGTATATAAAAATTCATTAAAAATCGGTAATCTATTGAGGAATAAATAAAATTTTTTGTTAAATGAAGACACTTGACAGAAAATGAATCTTTATACATTTGAAGGATTTATAGTAACAAAGAACAACAAATGACAAAAGTTTTGGTTCTACAGTCTTTGAATTATAGCTTATCTGTAGATAAATATTTGACTACTTCATGGGTTAATCTAGTAATTATAATGGCCATTACTTATCAATTAATATTAAATGGAAATGTAGTGATTCCCATTTTTTCTGATTAACAGTAGTGTGTTTTCTGATAGTTCTGAACACAGAAAATATAGGATGATTATTTTCAGCTGATTTCAGACATCAAATTTATTCTCTCATTGATTGCATATGCACTGGTTATGCTTTCTTCTGTCAGTTGTAACAAAATTTTTGTTGCACATTTTGATTTTCTATAATTTAAACTTTGTGAAACTTTGTGAGATTTGTAAATGCCAGAAATTTTTAATGTTTCTCTGATGTTTTCTGCTGAATAAATATTTCAGTGAAATCATTGTTAGGAAATATGACTGGGTATAATATGATATGACTGTATCTTGCTTTCTATTGAGCTTTCTCTTTTAAGTCATGATATTTTGATGCTATAAGTCTGGCCTTTTGTACAAGTAGCAATATTTGAAAAGTATTAAAATGGATTTGAAAAATTTTTTAAATAATAAATTATATTAACATACATACAGTTCTTTAACAGGATCTGTTTATTATTTTAAAACGTTTTCAGCCTTACTTTTAGACCCTCATCAGTAAACATATTCTTTTTTAATGAATGTTTTAGAACAGTATACTTCTTTCACAGAGTTGGAAAACCGGGAATTTCGGGAAAAGTCAGAGAAAATTAAAATTTGGTTAAAATGTCAGGGAAAAATCAGGGAAACTCCTAAAACCTGAAAAATTAGGGAAATTTTTTTCTAAAGTTATATGTTTTGAGCAATTTTTAGCGCTAAAAATGACAATGTCACGGCATTTTGTCGCTCCGTAAAAGAGATTATTATGCGAAACTCTGTGTGCATTAGTTTTTCGTCAAGGTCGAGCTTACAAAATCTGCAAGCATGTTGACTTAGCATCCATGTAATCAGGCGATTTTTAGTAAAAAATTTATTTCACTTTTAAGCGATCAGACATTTTGCATCATCATCTGCAGAAGTGTGTTATGACGTGGTAGCTTGTACAGACTTTAGTTTTGTGACTTTCACGTGCCAGATTTGATGGATGTTATATATTGTGCATTTTTGCTTCAAGACTATAGCACAGGAAGCGTTTAAAGAGCGTACAGCTAACGAATTCGGTCAAATTTGTTTGGCATTCGGTATAAAATTCGTCCACATCTAAATGAATCAAATACATGTAGATATTCACTCAAGTTCACTAATGTTATGAGTACTTTAAATAATTTGATTCAGATAACTGGTATGGTTAAAGATTATTTTTCTGCAAATATGTTAGGAGATGAAGATTTAATCTCCATGGTCATGCAGTATCTATTAAAAATAACAAATCATATTAATAAATACATATGATTTGTCATTTATATATCAATATATATCCATATGTGCTATCATGTCATTTGATCGAACACTTTCGAACTTGCTTTGATATATTGCCTAATGAGGGAACTTTTGTGAAGACGAATGTGTTGGGTGGTGTTTTTTACGTTTACATTAAGTGATGATTTAGTGATGTTAAGTGAAAATTTTGTAGTGGGTGGCAAGATTTTATTTCGGGAAATAAATTTAAAAATTATAGTATAATCATTAATTATTAGATGGCACCACCTTAGTGCTAAATTTTAAAATTTAATTAATTAATTATTAACTCAACAGATGATGGCACCATAGCTTTGATTCAAAAATAATCGCTGTAAAATGTAATTTAAAACTTTGTCTGCCAGGGGAAGTTTGGCTAGATTGTTTGGTGGATTCGAAAATGGTATTTTTTCTCTTATATACTGGCTTGTATAGATTGTCTTTGGCAACTTTTTTCACGATTTTGTCTTTTACCGGATCATATATGATAGGATACGGCAGTTGTCTTGGTATGAGTGATTTCCAACCTGTGCTGTTGTCATTCTGGTATTATTGGCCATTGCTTTTATTATTATTATTATTATTATTATTTTATTATTAGCAAACGATAATAAATTATATATTTATTACAATGAATGTAATATAATTGCAACTTTGAAATTTGGGATTGGCTTATATATGTTTTTCAAATTTTTACTAAGATTTTTCTTTTTACTCTGAAGTAGGGAATCAATTCATACACAAGTATATAAATTTATATAAGAATATAAATATATAATATATATTGAAAAAGCAATATATTTATAAACATATACATGTTGATATTTTTGGTACCATGTTAAAAATATTAATAATAATTTAACATATTTCATATTAAAATCAGATATATTTCATATTAAAAGATAATAAATTTTTATTAAAAATGAATATGGTATATCTACAGATTGCATAAAAGCATGATATGACCATGTAGATTGATGGCAATACAGCAATAAATTATAATATATAATTATTATTATGCCGATTCAGTATAGATACTATATGATTTTAGTTAAATTATTTTCTATTGTAAAAAGAATTATTAATTATTATTTATTGATTTTATATATTTTAGTTTTTATTATTTTCTTAATTAACTAAAATTTATATAATTACTGTATTATTTCAAATTTAAGCCACACTTCTTATTCCAATTTTTACAATGTAAAGTTTGGGTGCAGCTTAAATTCAAAGCAAATAATTTTAAGTTTTTAATTTTAAAAAAAATTCACAAAGTACTATAATGCTGTTTATAAGCCCTGATAGAAACAAATTGCACCTTTTATTATTTAAAACAAAAAAATTATACCCAAAGAAAATTTTCTTAATAGTATTATAATTCTGGCACAAAAGAATGCATGGATGACAACAGAACTGATGAAAGATTGATTATAATATGTTTGGGAGAAGAGACCTGACACTATTTTAAAAAATCGAAGCATGGTAGTAATATAAGCATTCTGGGACATTTGACTGATGACAATTAAACTTAAAGTAAAAACAAAAAAATGTGATCTTGGTAATAATACCAGCAGGTATGACTAGTCAACTCTAACCACTTGATATGTCTATTAACAAACCCTTTAAAGATAGAATGAGAACCCATTATGAAGCATGGTTAAATCGAGAAGATCATCCTTTGACACCAAGTGGTAAAATAAAACAAGCATCATCATCTACAATAGCTCAGGGGGGTTTGCAGTCTTGGAAAGATATCCCTGAAAAAATTATCAAAAAATTTTTTTTAAAATATTGCATTACTAGAGATTTAAATGGCACCAAAAATGATGTGCTCTGGTGTAATAGTGACAATGAAAATTCAATTCTGAAAGTGAAGTATATCTGAAAAAGATTCTCAATAAATTAGATAGCTTATTGTGTATATTAGTACCTATTTAAGTAAATAAAAATGTTTCCTATTTTTCAGTATCAATTATAAAATAACTTTTATTTTTTATTATTTTTTCCAATTTTAATATCCTACTGGGGCTTAAATTCAAAGTAATATGGAATTTATGTTTTACATTGCAAGACATTGTATATACGAACAACTGTATTTAAAATTTTTTGTATTCTAACTTGTAAGAACTGGAAACTGATGAGGATCTTGTTTGAAGATTGAAAACGTTTTTAATAAATATTTATCCTGATTTTATAGACTTAACTGCAATTAGTGCTTTTGTTTTTTAAAAGATAGATTGATCTTAATTATTATCAAAAATTTTTCCAAAAAATTTTTAAATGAATTGAATGCTGACCAATCTATATGAAAACTGTTTCTTTTCAAAACTTTTTGACTTATATCTAAATACATATGAGATTTTATTGATTTAACTTAAATATTTAGTTTAATATAAATGAGTTTGTTTTGTTTTTAAATATTAATTTCACTAAATTTTCTAAATGTACTTTCTTTAGATTGAAATGTATTCAGCAAAAGAGAGTTCATACAAATTATATTAAGCAAAGTGTTGCAGATGATATTAAAGGTCAAGAGGTTACAACTCAAAAAAATATAATCAATAATAAAAATAAAAATACAGGAAATATCTCAAAAATTAAAACGAAAACAACCAGAAGTAAAAGATCAAAAGATACTGAAACAGAAGAAAATGATATTGGTGGTAATGAAAGTGGAAATGATACTGATGACATTCAAGAAATTGGTCACTTATCTGAAGGCGAAGTAAGTCTGTTTTGAATTTAAATTTTCATCGATTAGAATTTGTACCAGGGTTCTAGAGTTGAACACAAATTCTCCAACTCCTTCATAAAAGCTTAATATGCATTAATAATGGTAAACATACTAAAATGGTAAATGACACCTTAAGGATTTTATCAATACTACATGAATCATCGGGTCACTTTTTAGACCAAAGCTTTTTTGTCTGGAATGAATCAATATTCGGACCAATTAATATAAATGAAAATGATACTTATACACAAACCTTTATCATATTCCTTTTAAAATATCAAAATTTATCAATTATGTATATAATTACTATATTTATTGGCAAAATTTTCTCCCTTAAATAATTTTCAAGACTCAAAAAAGAGATTGAAATTTTTTATAAATTTTATTAATGATCTTTATTAAAGTATATATATGCTACTTTATATTATTCTATATCTATGTAAAAAAGTATTATTTACATAACGAGTTAAAAAATAGAAAAGTAATGCCAAGATGCACAAAGTTTCACTACAATATATAGAACATAGATACAGTCAGTCGACATTGATAGCAGAAATGCAGATCAATCTTTCAACTCTAAGATTTGTTAATATATTTTATATAAAAAATTGAAATCATGTTGCATGTAACTGGCATGTTTATTTTTGAAAAAATAGGATTTTTTCTCCATTCTATAATTTTTTTAAAATAAAAAAATTATTTTTATTAATATTATAGTTTAAATATCAGTAACTTTCTAAGACAACTGCTTAACTTAAATACTTGAGAATACATAAATAAAAACATTTTTATTTATGTTTTTTTTTTATGTTTGCAGTAAAATAAAATGTTTATTTAAATAAACATTTTATTCTACTGCAAATAGTGCTTGTGTTTTTTTTTATGTATTATAGTTTAAATTTGCATTTTAAAATACACTACACAGAAAAATAATTTGGTCAAAAATATTTTGTCAATCTAGATAGCACAATTGTGTCAAAATCATAAACAAGATGACAAAGTTTGAAAAGTAAATGCCATTGAAAAATTAACTTTTATTTTAAAATTCAAAATATAATATCTAGTGACTTCTTTTTATTATTAATTTTTCCATATATTCAAGCTAATAAGTATTTTATATATATATCACAAAACTAGATTATGAGGTATTATATCCTTCAATAAAGTTTGCACCAGCAAGTCTCCTCTTATATAGGTTTATATTGGAACACTTACCAGAACAACAAGCATACCCAAAAACTATTAGAGAAATTTGTCATCTCATCACATACAATTTCTATTTTACTTTTCATTCCAAATGTTATAAACAACAAATAGGTGTACCCATAGGTGGCCCTCTTGCTGGCCTAATGGCTGAATTCAAGAAATCACCTTATTTTAAATTAGTAAAAGACTTACAACTATAAGAAATCACAACAAGTATAAACAACTGAGTTCCGCTGCTTCTACTGACAAAAGAAATCACAAGTACTTGAACCAGGATAAAAACTAATTTTATTAGATATATATAATATGCACTACATATACTAATAATACAATTGTTTTCTGGAAACGCTTTTGGCCTATTATGGCCCTCCTCAGCCGGTAATCTCAAACAAGGACTCACTTGAGATTACCGGCTGAGGAGGGCCATAATAGGCTGAAAGCGTTTCCGGAAAACAATTGTATTATTAGTATATGTAGTGCATATTATATATATCTAATAATAAATTAGTGTATTTATCCTGCTTCAAGTGCTTGTTGTGATTTCTTGTGTTATTAGAAGCAGCAGAACTCAGTTGTTTATAGTAATGGCTGAATTATAAGACATAAAGAACAAATGGTAATTAAAAACTTTATCCAAAATATAAAACTGTATGTGCACTATATCAATGATATTTGTATTATATGAAAACAAAACCAAAGAGCTGATATAAAAATAGCATTAACTGATCAAATACTGGGCCTAAAATTAAAATTAGAACAATATAGCAATTAATGTTTTCATTACCTTGATGTTCAAGTTACTATAACTAATGGCAAGTACTTAATATCTATTTAAAAAAACCTATTTGCCTATTATAATACCATATTGGTTACCAGATCCGATGACATATAAAATGGCCGCTTTTAGAGCTCTATTTAATAGAATTTTTACCTATTGTATGTCTCAAAATGATAAAAATAAAGAATTCAATACTATAATAAATACAAGGACATAAACATGGCTATAATTATAAAACAATGAAAGGAGTTTTTGATAAAATATTGAAATCCAGCTATGAACAAAACTGTATACAGCAACAAACAATGGACTGGAATCTGCAACAACAACAACATTTTATATATACCTTATTAGTTCAATATTATTAAAAATTTATATAATCTTTCTTTCTCCATATTGCCAAATATCAAAAGTAGAACAAAAAAGAGAAAATTAAGCAGATTATTGTGACCTTACTATGTAAAATCACACAAAATTCACATGTCCACATTCTCAGATATAACAAGTCATATCTATAATAAGCAATTCTGCACAAACCTATGATGCTATTTCAAACAGAGAATCACTGTATATTATTAGTTTAGTCTTAAATACTGTATTACTTCAAATATGAACCGCACTTTTTATTCGGATTTTTAAGACGTAAAGTTTGGGTACAACTTAAAATCAAAGTGAATATTTTAATATCTTATTTCTCCCGCACTCCCACTCCCCAACGTTCGGGCTATTGCTTTACACTGTATGTATGTGCATAGTATTATGATCATTGATTGCAATTTATTTGACAGCTTATTATGTATATTAGTACTATTTAAGTAAATAAAAATGTTTCTTATTTTTCAATACTTATTATAAATTTAAGTAAAAATGTTTCTTATTTTTCAATACCTATTATAAAATCTTTTTTTTTTTAAAAATGTTTCTTATTTTTCAATACCTATTATAAAATCATTTTTATTTTTCAGCTTATTATGTATATTAGTACTATTTAAGTAAATAAAAATGTTTCTTATTTTTCAATACTTATTATAAATTTAAGTAAAAATGTTTCTTATTTTTCAATACCTATTATAAAATCTTTTTTTTTTTAAAAATGTTTCTTATTTTTCAATACCTATTATAAAATCATTTTTATTTTTCATTATTTTTCAATATCTATTATAAAATCATTTTTTATTTTTTCCAATTTTCCAATTTTAAAATCCTACTGCGGCTTAAATTCAAAGTAATACGGTAATATAAAGTATACTATTTTATTTGAAAAATCTTTGTTATATTCTCTCAAACCTTAGTAAGAAATTTTACAAAAATATAAAAGTACATATATTTATAAAGTAGAAAATATAAAAGTATATATTGATTTGATGAGTGTATTTTATTTATTTATTTTTTCAGGAAAAAGAAAATTATTAAAACATTTCCTAGTCAGTAGAATAAGAGTCAAATTTATATACATTGTTTCGTCGCATCATGCATGATTCCATTTCTGAAATTGCATGTGTACTATTTAATATTTATTTTCCAAAAACCGCTACAAAATTTATTCAATATTTAACATTTATTATTATTTAAAATGCCTACAATCTTACTGTCATTGAAAACAATGTGTATAATTTGCTTGTCCATCACATCTATAACAGTAAATTCCAGGTCATTGTCTATATAGCAAAGGAAAGAATTGATTTTAAATGGTTTATAAGTTAAATTATATACAAAAATATAATAAATACCTAGCATTTAGTTTTTTATCATTATTAAAATGTTTGCTACTATAAATAATACATCGTTGTAAATCATCTTGGCAATCATATCCCATTTTTGACCACAAATATCCATGTATGAATTATATATAGGCTGTAGCTAACAAAATGGTTATATATAGTATATAACCATTTTGCTATAATGCTAGCTATAGCCTATATATAATGATTATATATAGGCTATAGCTAACAAAATGGCTAAACTAAATGGTTTGAAAATTAAAATACATATATAAATCATCATATATAATAAAGAAATAAGAATGTGAAGCTCATGTTTCTGCACATGTGCAAACTCCCGGGACTGGAAGTGTTGTTATTAGTTATTACTATTTTCTCTCACTTTGAATCTTTAATTGTGTCTTTTAGAAAAACTAAATCCCAATCTCATTGTAAATTTTGTTTTAAATTATCATAATTTACTTTCTATTTATGTTTGTATATTTATTTTTGTTAACTAAAATAGCATACATTCTTGCTTTAAACGTCAATATTAATGTCACGCTTCTCTTTGCTGCTAATCTTTTCTTATTCCTCCTTGCTATTTACTTCATTATACCAAGGCTTTTGAAGTGATATGGTAACTTATTATTGCTTGTAACTTATTATTTAGCAGTACCTGCTAAATAATAAGTTACAAGCAAGTTAAGAAAAGCTTAAGAGATCAAGAACAAAGAGAGGAAGAAGACAAAGATTATTTAGCAGTACCATATCACCTCAAAAGCCTTGGTGTAATGAAGTAAATAGCAAGGAGGAATAAGAAAAGATTAGCAGCAAAGAGAAGCGTGACATTGTTTAACGCGTTACGTAACGACAAAGACCCGCCTGGAGCAGAAAGAAAGGAGAGGAGTATACAGGGTTCCACTAGAGGATATGAAAGAGAACAAAAGAAAAGTATACATTGGTGTAACAGCAAGGAATATAGAGAGAAGAATCGAGGAACATAAAAGCGATATCGAACAGGCAAGACTTACGACGTCGTTAGCGATAGAGGCTTTTAATAGCGATATTAGTGTAAAATAGGACGAAGTGGAACAAATTAGACTGGTGTTAAATAATACACAGCCAGTGATAACAGAAACATTGGAAATAATGAGAAGGGTAGAGAAAGAGATTTTAATTAATGACAAAGTGAACTGGGAGCTACCTCTAGCTTGGAAGTACGTTTTAAGAAAAATTAAGAATGTTAGGAAGATAGTAGGACTATAAGACAAGACCGATGTATGCTCGGTGTTTTTAAAACTATTTGTACTGCGTATAGGCTAATTATTGTGAAATGTTTTTTGTGGTAGTGTTTTTATAATAGCATTATAAGTATAGTTATCTGGTAAAATATTTTTATTATTTGTAAATATAATTTTGAATTACAAACGTTATTATAGTTTGTGAAAGAAATTTTTTGAATTGTTAATAGAACATAAACGATATTATTCTAATAAGTTGCGGTTGTCATAGCAATGTATAGAACGATGTTTTGGTTCGAAAAGAGATGTAATCTAAAGAGCCAGTACACCGAAAATGTTAGCTTTAAATAAAGAATTTTGTTAACTAACTGCTTAAAGTGCTGTTTATTTGGAATATAACTGAGATTATAATAATATTAAATAAAAGAATCATTTAAATATACACATTAAAAAGAATATGTTTTCAACCCACTGAGGTCTGCAATATATTTCAAAATAAAATTAATTTAAATCAAACATTTCCAGCTAAATTAACCTCTAATATAATAATTCAGAATTAAACTTTTTGATTTTAATAATTAATTTTCAAATCAATACTATGGTGCCACCACCTGTTGAGTTAATAATTAATTAATTTTTAAATTTGAACTAAGGTGGCACCATCTGGTAATTAATAATTAGACTGTAATTTTTAAATTAATTTTCCCAAAATAAAATTTTGCCACCACACCAGAATTGAAAACACTGAGATTTTTGGGATAGTGTCCCAATGTCTTACCAGTTAGACTATGGCGGCATCTGGCAGAATTCTGTTTCAGGAAGCTTATGTAATGATTACTAAGGAAACTTAGTAAGGCTAATACTAGTGCTCCCAAGTGAGCTATCTATGTAGCCCCAAGTCCTCATGGCAAACCAGGGCAGACAGACTTGGCTCAAGTCAGATAATATATTAGGTTTATTATTCAATTTGAGCCAAGTCTGAATGCACAAGTTGCTTTAAAAAATAATATAGTATATTATTTTTTTTAAAAAATTATCAATAAAAAATGAAGTATTATGTAAATTTTCATTAATTAAGTTACATGATATAATTAGTCAAAAAGTAACAAATTTATTAAAATACTGTCATTTTTTTTAATAAAATATATTTATTGGTGTTTTTCCTTTATTTCAATAATTTTTATTTTTTATAAATTTTTGAATTTACATCCAAAAATCCAACATACATGAAAATTGTCCACTTTTGTACCTAGCTATAACATTTTTTACTTTACTGTAATTGGCCTGAAGATGCTTTGGTGACATACTACACTCAATACCACATGAATGCAGTAAAGTAGGCTTGGATGTTATTTCCTGCAAAATGACTGGCTGCCATAAAACAATAAAAGTGTCATGCCCCTTTAAATAGCCTGAGGATGTTTACATTAGGGTTCTCTCATATTTTTAATAATTATTGGCAAAAATAAAGTAATAAATGAACAAATAAATAATAATATTGTTTTTTTTAACAGAATTAACTAAAATTTTGGTATTATCAGCAATATTTTTCAGTTTTATGAATTTTAAATCTCATTATATGAAAATTTCATGTTTCACTTAAAATTTCAAAAATAAAATTATCCCATCCTAAAACTGAAATAAGATTAATAAAATTTAATAGAATAAAATGCAGAATTGATATGATTCAATAAAAAAAATAATTCAAATTTTAATAATACAATTCCTTCAAATGATCTAACTTTGAAATGCTATTTAAAAAAATTCCAGCAATTGAAAAATTTAGGAACCATCATCGGAGGCACATATTTTTAACCAATACACACAAAAAGACTGATCCACAATAGCTGTACTGAGTAATTCAATGACTGAAATTTTTTTAACTGTTTTTTATCATTTTTTGTTCCATTTCCATGACGTGTCTACATGAATTAGACCTCAACAAGTAAATTAAATTCTTTAATTTATTAATAAATAACTCAAACAAAAAAATACTCCCTTCATATCAAAATGATTATCTGATTTATAAATTTGCATCAGATTAAGGAGATAGAGGCGGGAAGAGTGGTTTTTAACACTACCTTCTATAAAATATAAAAATTTCAATAAAAGCAAACAATAAGCCAAATAACGTTTTTGAATAAACGATTTATTTTACTTATTTGGCTTATTGTTTGCTTTTATTTAATATCTAAAGTAAGAAGTTTTTCATTATTCATTATAAAAATTTCAAAAGATTTTGACAAAAATTAAGCAAGAAATGATAATTTTAATTTTTTGCATATCAGTCAGGCATAATTTTATTAATTGTTGGGACAATGATAACCTCTGCTGGCTTCATTTGACAAAGACTGTGCCTTTGAAGATTTTGATATCTAGAGTTTTTTTTTTTCCTAGAGCTATGGGGAAGAAATGCAATTTGATGTCTGAAGAGAGAAATGTGATTCTACAGTTGTTGTTGAAAAACTTTAAAAATGAAAGATCTAAGCATGGTATTATAGTGGCTATTGTTAAAAAACATGATGTGTCAGCCAAAACTGTTTCTAGGATATAGCAACTAGCCAAATACTGCTATGACAGAGGAGAAGTCGCTAATATTGAGGCAAAAATTAAATAAAATGTAATATAAGACCACATGCACTGGTTAATTATATAAAAGTTAAATAAATGCTTATTATACTCATATAGTTGCATCACACTTAATAAATTATGCTTATACCTTGAAATTAATGATAAGAGTAGGTAAAAAACATTATTTTTTAAAATGGAGCAATCATTTCGATACAGAGGGAGTAACAATAATAAAAAATACAATTATAAAAATAATCGTTTATAATTTCATTGTATAAAATAGAGAACATACTAATAAAATAATAATTAGGCATCTTTCAGTTTTATTTCTACATATTGGTAATAAAATATTAAATTACATAAATTATCTACTGAAAACTTATACATTGTAATTCAAAAATAGAATTCTTTCCAAGTAAAAGATTAAAAGTTTTATCAAATGAAAATGAAGTATAAAGAATTAAATTCTTTTTCTGGGCCAAAATTGCCAAAATTTAAAATTTTCTTACAGAACCATAGAAAGCATGATAAAAGGAAGATATCTGAAAATTGAATAAGATATCTTAAAACTAAAGAAAATATCAAGTTTATATAAATATGCAAATTTTCAAAAAAATTATGAATATTAATGTGTGTTAGAGAAATCGAAACTACAAATCTCATAGATTGAAAGTGTTAATAATTATTATGAAATATAATTTAGATCAAAAATATTACATTGGGCATTAATTTGGCTGGTTTAGATTTATTTGATTAATATTCCCATAGTCAGGTTTATCTAACTTGAGCCAAGTCTATGTCTGCCTGAATTTGTCATGGGGGCTTGTGACTATTTAAATAGCATGTTCAGGAGCACTAGTATCAGTCTAGCCTGATAAATGTTCTAAATTAATTAGCATATAATCTTCCTGAAATGGAAATCTGCCAATTGCTTTGGTAGTCTACCTGATTAAGGCATTTGGATAGTTACCTAAGTTCCTGTTCAATTCTTGGCTAAGGAAAATTTTTATTTTGGGAATTTAGTCAAAATTAAAGTTCACTTATTAATTAATAGATGTGTGAGGACCGCAATAAATATGATTTGTAATTTCTATAAAATAAGATAAATTAATACGGAGAACAAAGAAGCTAAAAAGGGGTGAGACGAATTACAAGAATCGAGGGGAAAATAAACAACATCAGGGTGGCACTGCCCTGCACGTAACTTTGTTCCCAGCAACATAAAAAAAAAAAAAAAAAAAAAAAAAAAAAAAAAAAAAAAAAAAAAAAAAAAAAAAAAAAAAAAAAAAAAAAAAAAAAAGAAAGAAAGAAAGAAAGAAAGAAAAAGAAAAAAGAGTTATGTTGGGAGTGGGGACTGCTTGTGAGGTGTCCGGAGAAGGAGTCCATCGCAATAAACAAAGTTATAAACAAGGTTCGAAATACATCAAGTCCGGGAATATTAGAGCAAAGGTCAGATGTTTAGTCCTGGGCTTAAAGGCTTTCCTCATGGGAGTCGACTGCCAGCCTTCCTTGAAGACGGACTCAGGGAATTGGTCTCCAGTTTCCGTAAGAGAGAGAGATGCATGCAGTCGACCACCAACACCCGTAAGGAAAGGGGACTCACAGTTGATCAGCAACACCTGTAGGGAAAGAACACAGAAACTGCCAACACCCATATGAATAAGACACAAGGAATCAGTCTCCAGTTTCCTTAACTGGCACTTCCTAATTTCTCCAAAAATCGAGACAAGCCGATAACCATCAGTCTCTATCCTTTACCATCTGCATCAAATGTGAGAAGTTAAGGAAGATAAAATAAGGGGAGAACCGCATCGATCTCTCCCCACTGACAGTTTTACAACCGTCACCCATAGTTGTTGAAACATGATGAGATACTGCTCCACTGCCCACAGATGAACAGAAGAAAAGTTCCATACGGAAAGAGTCAAATTCGGACAAGAGCGAACACTGCTTCGGAGAAGGAAACCCCCTGAAACCACACACATTGACCGCCGTTGCCACCACGGTTATAAAAGGGTCTACCAAGACAAAAGAACTATCAGAACTATGTGAACTATGAACTAACTGAGAACTGTCATGCAATAACATTGTCGAGTTAAAGTTTGTCCAGACTCTACAGGATAATCAAGGTATTTGTCCTCCCTTTAAGGGATATGCTGTAATTCTCTCTCTCAAGAATAAAGATCCAAGGTATGAACTGTTTGTCATTGTGTCCTTGAGCATCTCTCCATCCTTACTCACAACTATAACCCACATCATCATCCACTAGGCAAACCTGCCTGTTTGTCAGTATTGTTCACACCGATTCCAATTGGTGTCAGATGCTGACAATATCCACACAAGGCTAAGGCCTGTAAAATATTATATAGCCGGCTGGCGTCCCACAGATGGTGCCAACTTAGCCTAAATATAATAATTAATTATTAATCCAATAGATGATGGTACTATATCCTAAATTAATATTTAATTATTAAAATACCATTTAATTTAAAAATATCACACTAGAACTTAATTTTACTAGTTTAGATTATTTGTAAATGTTTTTTATCTTATTTAGTTTAATAGTTATAAGAGCACTAAATTCATTTTGCCATTTTGTTTTAATATACTGGGTGATCATAAAATAATGTGAAGTGTTCAGAGCTCTCTAATGTATCATGTATTGGATGAAATGTAACAAAATTCAATAGACATAAACAGTTAAACATGTGGTTTCAATTTAAAAATTAAATTTAGTACCAAAAGTTGCCAACAGGGGATTGTGGCAATGTAGAAGTTAGAATGTGTGATTAAGAATGTGTAATCGTTATATGAGGTGAAGGAATGTATAATTATACGAGGTCAATATGCCCACAATTCAGATGTTCAAGAACTACATGCAATGCACGACATCATCTATGGCAGTATGCAACATATTGTGTGGAAGATGTTGTTCAATGCATGCAGCTCTTGGAACATCTGAATGGTGGTCATATATCATGTATAATTACAATAACTGTTGGCATGTATTGTTCAGAAACTTGATGTGTGTTGTCTCATTGAGCAATTATACATTTCTTAATCACACATTCTATATTTCTGCAGCGCCACAATCCTCCTGTTGGCAACTTTTAGTACTTAATTTGTTTTCTTTTGAAATCAAAACTGCATGTCCCACTGTGTATGTTCACAAAATTTTGTTATGTTACATCCAATACATGATGCACTAGAGGGCTCTAAACACCTCACGTTATTTTATGGCTACCCAATATATGTTTGTTACTTTAACAACCATGAAGTTCTAGATGTTAATTTTATTATTTAGTATTAGAATTTTTAGATTTTTTTGGAATTTATTTCCAGATATTTAGACCAGGCCAAGCTGGATTTTAGACTCACAGAATTATTTTACTGTTAGGTGTATTATAATTATTGCTAGTTTTGAACATTTGACTTTGCAAAACTATAGAAATTCTCCAATTTATGTTATTTCATGTTATATTGTTGAGTACTTATGTTGTTTCCCAGACCCAATTTATTAGTAATTGTGAGCAAATTCATCTTTATGTTATATTACACTGCTTTTATGTAATCTATAAATTGTATCTAAGCTACAAGTAATTTGTATCTAATATACATAAAGATTATCTTGACTCCAAACAATACCTTCATGAATGATTGACTAATTCATTCTATTTATGTAGAACTGAATCTGATCCTAAGCTCTCTGGATGGAAAGTCAAACTGTTTTCACAAATTTATAGTGAACAACAAATCAAGCATGTAGAATTGTGTTATACTTCATCCTAGAGAATTTGAGATCAATTTCAAGTTCCATATCTTTAGATTTTTAAAGAAGGGTCTAGCCCAGTGGTTCCCAACCATTTTTTGGCCATGCCCCAGCTAAGCATCTCTAAAATCCCAATGCCCCATGACATATAATTTTTATTATTCAAAAAGTGAACTCCTCTTCACATGGAGAAAGCCTAAAATGTTATTAACTTGGTCTAAACAGGCTTCCAAAAACATGGCATTCATGAAACAGAAAAATAAAAGAACAAAAGGACAGTTGAAGTACTGAGGAAGAAATCACAAAAAATTGTTAAAAATAATAATAATATAAATTAATATGAAAAAAACAGCAAATAAAGTTTTAACCGCCATGTATATTCTGATTTTAATTTTAAAAATATTTATGTCACAATATATATTTATATACTGTATATATTGTCCCTAAAACCAAAAGAAATGATTGAAATTTGGATTCCATGTTTCTATAAAATTTTTAATGGATCTGTCCCAGGCATCAATTCACCTACTGTAAAGCCCTATGACTCTACCATATATATAGGTAATTAATGATTGGGTCTGGAATGGGTATTATTATATAGCAGTCAGCCAATGATTGGGAAATGACATTAAAGTAATTACTTACTTTTATTAAAAACCTGGTTAGATTACCATTTCCGTTAGGCTTAGTAGAATTTAATAGTATTAACAGTCGTCCTAATCCATGACTTTGCAATAAGATTGAGATAATTGCTTGAGTTGTATTGGAGAATAAAGGTAGTAGATTTAATTATTATTTAAGGTTATATTTAGTGTTGTTTTGGATCTTTGGAGTTTTGATTAAACAAATTTTATTGCTAACATGTTTTGTGCTTTATTATTGTTTAAATAAAGCTTTGGTTAACAGTTTTTTGTAAGTATTTGAGTTTAATAAATTATTATTATTATTTAACTTTACTTGTTTTGGGAATTTATTCAGTTTATTAGTATTAACATCAGTTTATTAGTATTAACTTTCAAACATCTTTTTTATTATTTATTTCTAATACTCGTTGATACTTCTAACAACTGTAAGTTTTTCAGTTTGTTTTGCTTTTTATCGTGTAAGTTTAGAGGTGGACAAACTTTTTTGACCGCAGGCCACATGGACTTCTGTAAGGTCTCTAGCAGGCCACATGTAAAAAAATGTTTTTACTTTCATACATGAGGTATTCATAGTAGAAGAAAATGCTGCAATCATGCCGAAAACCAACGTTCTGTTTTCAACAAATTTTCATGGCCACTCTCTACCACTAACATTGATCAAAATCCTTTGTCCCAATAGGTTATATATTCAAAAATATTGGAAAGTTGAGTGGAGCACACTCCAAATTTTTTTAAAGAGGGATTTTAGCGCACAAAATCTAAATTTAATTAAATAATTATGTTGCTTGTTTATGTAATTTAATGTTTTTGTGGTAAAATTTTTAAAAAATCTTACTTTGTCCATGAACCGCAGGCCGCACGAATTGTCATGACGGGCTGCATGTGGCCCGTGGGCCGTAGTTTGACCATCACTAGTGTAGATGATAGATTTAGTGTTAGATATTTATTTTCGGAAATAGTAAAAAGACCTGAGCTCAGGCTGGACTCTGGATTTGCAGAGTCGTAAAAACCAAAAAAACAAAAAATCATAATTTTTTTAAATGGCTCGCTCGAGCGGTAGACCGTTAAAAAAAAATATTTTTGAGGAGCGCAAAGGGTTAAGTTTAGATTATTGCTAATTTTGAATATTGTGACTCTGCAATATTAAATACTAAAATTACTTATAAATTATTGATATAACAATTTTGCTATTTTTGCTCTGATGATTAACGATTTTCTGTAAACCAGATTTGGCAACACTTCCTGTAATCATATCACTTCACTCTTTCAAATAGTTGAAAACTGCACATACTAAATAGTTCAACAAGTGTCTTCAATCTATTACAGTACTTTACATTATCATTAACATTATCTTTTACTCTGTTTTTCATTTTATGTAGGCCTCTGCATAATATCCTTTTCCTATATCTATAAGTTTTTTCAGGAGTTGTTATATCAATAATTTATAAGTAATTTTAGTATTTAATATTGCAGAGTCACAATATTCAAAATTAGCAGTAATCTAAACTTAATGGTTTTTACTACAATTTCAGTTTGTATATGTATATTGAATGACTAATGTTTTATCTTTTTTCATTCACAAACAATTAAATCACAAATAGAAAATAAGACTAGACTATTTAAAATATTTATATGATGAATAATTGCTGAAAATTTCTCTTCTGTAAAATTTAGTGTATCATGATATGTATTTTTCTCAGAGGTCATGATTTAATTCTTTTATTCTGTTCTACATATATATTTTTAAAGTTCTTGCTCTCCACATTTTCTAATTTTAAAAATTTATTTTTAATTAATTAAAATTTCATTAATTTTAGCTAGTAATAAGTAATATTATGGTCATTTTTCAAAAAATCTTTCAAATGAGTATAATATTCAGATATGACAAATAGTTTTAAACATATTAACATTTTTAGTTTCTGTTATCATTTTATGCAGCTTAATTGCTTTAAAATTAATAGATATATAACTTGACTAATAAAATGAAAAAATTCTAAAATTTAAATGCTCTTTAGTGCATTCTTGAGTTATTTTGCAAAATAGATAAAATTATAAAGTGATTATAGACAGAAGGATGAAGTGATTACTTAGGATCATTTTTGTAAAATTTTACCAGCAAAATTATTCACTCTGGCCTAAGGAGTGAACTGTACTGCAATGACCAAGAAAGCCAAAGCTTTGGAACTGCCTGCATTGAAGTTTTATTGCATCACTTTGTTGCTAACTTAAATTTGTTTGTAAAATTTACCAAGAATGCCATAATCCCTTGAGCTGGCACTGTTGTTTATTATTTAAAAACTCATATAAGCCCAAATTTAAGATAATTTTTGAAGAATATTAATAGTAAAAAGTAACAGTTTATCTTATTTATGAATCTCTGAAATAAATATACAATTAAAATACAAGAATTTATAGTAAATACTTTGTAATATTGTATAAAAAATAAAATAAGTATTATAGTTACGAATTTCTTACTAGCTGCTTATAACAAAATATAAATAACCTCACAGTAAGAAAGCATTCTTTAGTAGCAAATAAATTTTACTTTAATTGCAAAACATTTTCGGTTGCATAACCAACCATTTTTAGCACAATATACAAAACATCTAAGAATGTACAGAATGCTGAAAATATCATGTTTGAACAATACAGATATTTGAAACCAAAGATACAAAAGCACAAATTAGAATAACATCTTTAGATACATCATTATATATGTATAAATATTTAGCATATTACTATATATTAGAAAGCTTATAAGTATAATAATAATTTTTTTTAAATCTTATTTAAATTTATAACTAACTTATCAACATCTAAATAATATGTTAGGGATAACTAAAAATTCATTAGAGTTAGTTTTCTTGATTAGTGCTTGTTTTTAAAGTATACAATTATGCTTGAGAGATATCATCACTTGCTTGTTTATCACATTTTTATATAGATCCCTTTCTATTATTTTGATAGATTCTCCTTTCAAATTATTACATGTTTTAATAACTGCATCATTCTATCTAACCAGTATATTATGTTCATATCATCTTTTTGCTAAAACTGTTCATAAATTTTCATTTTTAATGTTATTTTTAAATTCCTGAATTCTTTCTTTTGCCCATTAAGGTCCGTTGACATGTAGACACATCATGGAAGTGTAATAAAAACTGATAAAGAAAGAAAAAAAAAAGGCTAAAAAAAATTCAGTTCTGATTTAATTAGTGCAGCTATTGCAGATGAAATTTTTTGCATTTATTGTTCTTTTTTTTGACTGATTTTATGGTAAATTAGTTATGCTTGTTTATTTCAATTCATAATGATTCTTGCTGCTAACAATTGATTATCACTACCAACTATCTGTAAACATATTTTACTTTAAATCTACAGTTATGGGCATGAATGGATTTTTTGAATAGTGATTATGGATTTTTTAAAATTAGGATTGATAATTGGCAGATTATAATTAAATCATCACCAAAAATAAAGGAAAATGCAACTTTGTAGCTTCTATATTAAGTTAGAACAGAAGAAAAATTTGGCTTGTATATATTTTTTTTTTTGTGCAATTTATTATAAAAAATGGTTAATGAAGGCCAAAATTTTGTATTTATATTCTGAAAGAGAATCTTTGACTTAAGTAAAAAAAATTTAAAAAATTTCTATGGGAGGAAGTTACAGGTGAAGAAGGAAACAAAATAATCTGAAGTCTTTTCAGGAATATTATAAAATTGTATGCAGAATTTAAATGTAGTTGAACATTTGATTCATAAAGTATAAATTGACATAAATGCATACAAACATTAAATTATAAATCCTATTTTCTTGTATAGATAACTTCATTTTTGTCCTATTTTTGACATCTTAGTGTGTAGAAAAGATAATGTATGCCAGTGTTTTTATAAATTTAAAATATGGTTTGAATCCAGTAATTACATAGCTTACAAATGAAATGCAGTTAAAATTGCAAACAACTCGAATATCATATTTTTTTTATTAAATAAATCTTCCCTCTAATTGGTAATCATTTTGAATTGTTGTGATAAAAAGGATATTATAGTTCTGTATATTTCAGCATTAATCAATAATTTTATGTATTAATAATAGCAAAAAAAATGAATATGAAAAGTTGATTTACTAATAATAATATTTTTTATTTTGTTTATAGCTGGATTGTGGAATGTTCTTACATTTGGTTATGGAAAAGGATCAGGAGGTCTTGGAAAATCTGTTTTAGAAGTAGTAGTTCTTGCTAAACAAAGTTTACTATTATTATTAGTTTTAGTAAATCATTGTACAAATGAAAAAGAATTCGTTAATCCCTATCGTCAAGCATTATACTCATTCACAAATTCTCAAGGTATTAATGCTATATATTTTCTGATTTTAAGTTTTAAAACATTAAATTTTAATTAATTAATTTCCATATAACCTTTAGACAACTAACTGCTGATATTTAACTGACACACTCCATTATTTTGATTTAATTTAATATGAATTTATTATTTTCATTTTTATTTAAATTATGAAATTGTTAAAGGCATATTTTCACTTGTATCTAAAAAGATACAAGTGAAGATATGTATTTTGTTATCTATTCACTCAATTTCTATGGTAGGATATTATGTATAAAATAAAATTGAGTACTTACCACTATTATATATTTTTGAATGATATTTAAATGCTTAAAAATAATATGAAGTAATTATAACTAATTAATTATTACTCTCTTATCCTTAATTATGAGTATAATATTTTTGTGAAGAATGCATTTATATTGAATTTTCATTAATTGGGAACAAAATTATCATTAATTTAAATAAAAATTATAATTTCTAAATTCAGTAATGTAATTTATTTTTCATTCAGATATGCTAAATTATCATCTTATTACAGGTATATCCTATAATATATTAATTAAAATTGGAAAATCTGCATATTAAGCAAAAAAATATTATGTAAATATAGGAATTACATTATAAAGGCTTAGATTATTCCAGATTAAATGTTGACATGGATATCTAAGTCTGATTTGTAAATCAAATAATTCCCAACTGCTTCAGTAAGCATTACATCATTTTATTTCCATTTTAGGTAGCTATCATTTCCATAATAATAATTCAAATTTATCTGACTAAACAGTCATAAACATGCATTTACAGTGAAAAAACCATCTTTATTCATGAAATAATGTTAATTTTAATCAAAGAGAAAATTATTCAAGTTTTATATACAATATACAGATTGTTTTCTAGCACCGTACCACCCTTTTTTCTCGGAAATGCGATGAGATAGGAAGTAGGGGAAAAATTTTGATTACTACAAAGTATATCTGAAGAATCGAATGGGCATGATAAAAATTTTGTGGGTCGCAATGAGATAGGAAGTAGGGGAAAATTTTGATTACCAAAGTATACTGGCGATGAGATAGGAAGTAGGGGAAAAAATTTTGATTACCAAAATATATATCTGAAATCGAATGGGCATGATAAAAATTTTGTGGGCCCATCGGAAGTAGGGGAAGAAGGGGTCAACTATGAAATCTCCAATAGAAACCAATGCCAATTTTGGCAAAATTGAATAGAACTGTAAAAAACAAACAAATTTTGTTGTTTTTTAATATCACTTACGGATTGTGAGATATCACAGAAAAGATACTGCCGCATGTACCAACAATGGGGCTATTCAAGCAGTAAGAAGCGCCGATGGGGCTATTCAAGCAATAAGAATAATAAAAATCAGACAGAGTGTATCTGTGTACATTGCCAAACATTATTGAAGCAGCAAAGAGCAGTAATATGGAGATTTAAGGTGAATTCTGGTACTCTGTAGTAGCACTCGAACTGCAGGTGTGACAAGTCTTTCACCATCACAGTTCAGCATGGAGCCATACTCAAGAACGAGGGTTTCTGGACTTGTTTCAGCCCTTTATGAATGCCATGGATGTATACAGATGCCCTATGTCAGATTCTTCCTTTTATTATTACTTGAATATCCCCATTGGCGGCACATGCGGCGGCATCTTTTTTTTTGTGATATCTCACAATCCGTAAGTGATATTAAAAAACTTTCACAACAAAAGTTGTTTGTTTTTTGCAATTCTATCCAATTAGGTTTTAGTACATGTGGCGGCATCTTTTTTTGTGATATCTCACAATCCGTAAGTAATATTAAAAAACTTTCCAACAAAAGTTGTTTGTTTTTCACAGTTCTATCCAATTATGTCCAAAATCGGCATTGGTTTCCATTGGAGATTTCATAGTTGACCCCTTGTTCCTACTTCCGATGAGCCCACAAAATTTTTATCATGCCCATTCGATTCTTCAGATTACTTCCGATGGGCCCACAAAATTTTTATCATGCCCATTCGATTCTTCCCTCCATTGGAGATTTCATAGTTGACCCCTTGTGCCCCTAGTTCCGATGGCCCACAAAATTTTTTTATCATGCCCATTCGATTCTTCGGATATACTTTGGTAATCAAAATTTTTCCCCCTACTTCTCAGATATCTTTGGTAATCAAAATTTTTTCCCCTACTTCCTATCTCATTGCGTTTCCAAGAAAAAAGGGTGGTACGGGTGCTAGAAAACACCCTATATATATATATATAGAATAAAAATAATATAAATCCAGTTACTAGGCAAATTTTTTTTTTAAATAACAACAAAAAATAAGAAGCAATCTGTAATTCAGCTTCTGAAATAAAAATTTGTTTTGTCATTTTTTTCATTTTTTGTTTATTTCTACCATATAAACTCTGTTAATTTATCTGTGCATTACTATTTAAGTTTCCACATATAAGATGCAATTTTAAATTGTAATTGACATTTATAAAAACAATTTTATTTGTTAGAATATATTAATGCAATTGAATTTTCTTGAATGATAAACATGCACTACATAATAATGAGCAGTAAGAAATTCTTCAATTTATGCAAATAATTGAGGCCAAAATTTTTTCATTTAAGCCAGAAAAATAATTTTTTAAAAAATTCTGAATCAAAATTCCTGAAGTTAGATGGACTACAGTAATTGTATTTTCATGACTTTATGTAACCTATTGTTCTCTTTCTAAGATAGAGAACTTCTCATGGAATCAGTAGTCTTACCCTACTGATGACAAGTCATTGTGATAGTAATCCTGCTCAGTACGAGAGGAACTGCAGGTTCGGACATTTGGTACATGTGCTTAACCAAAAGATTAATTTTGCGAGGCTTACATCCACTGATTATGACTGAATGTCTGTAAGCCAGAATCCAGCCTAGCCCCGCAATGATATCGTATGCATCCTTTGCGTTGAGAGGTATCATTAGTTGTGACAGTAGTGTCGGGTCTTGTGGCCGACCATTTCAGTGAAGAGGCTCTTAGACGGAGAAGCACCGGGAGGGCGTTAACGCATGTATGCCCTCTGCTTCTTGTAACCTAACATGGGGTTGAGATGTTTGGATGCCAAATTGTTGATATAATACTAATAATATACTTAAGATCAACAAATAATATAAAAAAAAAAAACATAAATCAATTAGTATAATGATTTAAATATGAACTAATATGTTTGGCTTATAACCTACAGATGCAGTAGATGTGTATGCTCTATAGCTCAAAAAAAAATATATCATACAAATTCAAATTTACATAAGTCAGAGAGAGAGAGAGAGAGAGAATTTTCATTGTTTATTTATTGTCAAAATAATACACAAGTAATGCATTATTTTGCATTTTAGATTTATATAATGCAAAATGGTAGGGTTTTTTATATTGTACAAAAACTGAAGGTGTGTAGGATTCAGAGTTGAATCCAAATTCTCCAAGATAGTAAGTGATTTCTTTACCATGTGAATTATGTGCTTATTCTTTAATATAACTAATTTTACTGCTACATCTTTGTGATTATAATATAGGATATGCTCCTACAAACATATGTTTTGAATTTTATGTAAGGTTTTGCAGAAAAATCCACTTATATAAGTCAGAGATTGCTTGCATGTTGACAGAATATAGTGTTGGAGATTGCTATATGATGTAGATATGGTGATTTTTGATATTTTCTATCAAATTTTGTGTGATCTCTGATAGTTCTTTCAATAAAGCAAATTTCAATGATTATTATGCACTTACTTGAACAGTGATTGTTGTGTGACTCCATTTCCCCAATTTCCCATTTCATTAATGGTGGTAAAATTTCTTTTGTGTGTGTTTATTTTGATTTCACTTTTGTTATATTTTCTCTTTTTATTTGAATATCTTGTAATGCTTTAAATAATGATTGCTAATGGAAAAACTTCCATTATTTCCTTATGATATAATAATGATTTATTTCATTAAATTATACAATGAAAAGTTTGTTTCAGCATCAATGATTAGACTCAAATCCATTTCAAAGAAGTTAAAATATGAAAATATCTGTCTTAGAATCAAGATATATGCCATTTTAGTACCCTCTGTATTGTGACAATTTCAGAATGGTAGAAATTTTAAATATGCTATTAGTATATTATAGTGAGGCATTAGTACATTATAGCAGGGATGGATAGTGAAATTAATTTTGCATTATAGTGACTATACAATCAATTTTACTATATATCAAAATATTAATTACTAAATACAATGTAAAAAAGCAGTTTTCTAAATGAAAGACACCTGTAATTCAACTACTTGGCACTGAGATTTAATCTGAACTTTACACTTCCAAATTTTTCCATGTAAACTTTTTATGAGAGGATTTTTAAATTATATGTAGAAATAATATAGAAATTTTATTAATGAAACTTGCAAAATGATCTTGATTTTGCTAATATTTACTTAAATTTAGTATTATTTAGTTTAATTGATGCTGTTGTGATTATTTTTTTAATGAAATTAGATTGTTAGCATTGCCCATTTTAATGCTAGATTGTCTAGATTTCCAAAGTTTTGGATAACCATCTAATTTAAGTTTTATTGATATTAATTAAAGATAATAAATTAGTCAAAAGAACTTTTCTTTAATAATTTTTGCCATAGTTTAAATGTATAAATTATTATTGATAGTAGAGATTAAGCCGTTTCAACAAAGATAATTAACTAAAAATTTAGAGTTCCTTTATAATAGTAAATTGTGCAGTAATAGATTTTATTTTTATAAATCAATATAAATAATTTTTATATATAGTAATAATTCTAATTTGATCTTTTTTATTTATAGATTCATCAAACATAAATGCTTCAGTTGCAATTCCAACATTTAAATTAGATTATACAAAACTTTATTCAACACTCTGTTCAACATTAAATGATGATCAGACTACTCTTTTATTATATTTGCTTTTACATCGTAATGTACAATTCAAGAATTTTGTCTTATCTAGAACTGATGTAGATGCTTTAGTAAGTATTATTTTAAACAAAAATGCTCTTTTAATATAATTTTATATAATTAGTTATTTTTCTGTTAGAAATCAAATCAGAGAGGTCCAAACTTTTTGACCTTGACTATACCTTTTAAAAATTAATTTGATATTATCCCATCTTCCATCTTAAACTTTAGCCTATGATTTCAAGATAGAACTGATGCAGTGTTTAATGTTTATCATTGTTAATAATTAGATTCTAATTACTTTTTCAATCTTAATTTATACTAATCAGAAAGTATGGTTTAATAATCAAATTTTTTTATTATTAAATTCAAGTTTTTGCCCAATTTTTAATATTCAGTTATTAATTATTTCAATATTCAAAGTTCAACATACTATAGATTCTAAATATGTGAAGAACTAGCACTTTAATGGCAGGAAAGATTCATGTATTTAATGAACATAGTTAATTTATTGTTGGAAAAAATGCTTTCAGTTTTAGTGTGCCATCTTCAGTTCCACTAAAACAAATTTAAGATGTAAATCAGCTGTAGAATATAAATTGTTTAACAATCTAAAACATTTAAATTCAAAAATTTTTCTTACAGTATGCATATTCTGCCCCATTAACTACCATACCATAATCATAATTAATTAACACATTGGTGTCTGGGCTGTTTGGCATACCTGTTGTTAAAAATTCCTGCTGCTGCCTAGCAATGTGTGTTATATGGCTCTGTTTAAAACTCAATAGAGTTTCCTGTGCAATTTTTGGATTATACTCTATCCTTGTGTCATTGTTTCTTATAATTTAAAGCAAGTTTTTCATACTAGTATAAAAAATTTGATTTTCTGTTTAAAACTCAATAGAGTTTCCTGTGCAATTTTTGGATTATACTCTATCCTTGTGTGATTGTTTCTTATAATTTAAAGGAAGTTTTTCATACTAGTATAAAAAATTTGATTTTTTTATAATTTTTTTCTAAGCAGCAATAAGCAATAAAATATCTTAAATGCATGAAATCTTTATAAAACTTAATTTAATCTGCATTTAACAAATATTAGTTTGTTTATTATATAGGATTTATTACAGTCCAAGTAAAATATGATTATTTACAATTATAATAAAATATTTAAAAATTTTTAAAAATTTGAGAATTCTTCAGTTTTTTCTATTACTTTACAGCAGACAAAGCAATAAAGCATTGGTAGTAACCACTGATATCTGCTTTTGATAATTAATTACAAATTGATGAATTATACAAGATTCATTTCTGTTCTGTTATATGAAATAAATGCTGTTGATTTTTAAGAAAAAAAATGAAGAACCAAATAACTAGACTAGTTTATGCAAAACAACAAACAGATTGAAAAACATTGTAAAATGCTAGTCTGTTATGATGACCTAAATTTGACCTCATTTCAACTTAGCTAGGCACAAATGTATTAATAGGAAGAACTAAACAATATTTCTGTTTTTATTGTGATTGGTTTAAATTTGGTATTACATGTGACGATTTTTCTAGAGGAAAACTTTTAGTATATAGTAAGGGTGGCCAAACTTCATGTCACTGCGAGCCACATAGGAGAATCATAAATACTCTAGAGCTGCATTTTCTTTCTGGATCAATGAGAACAGCATCAGTTTTTTGGGTAATCTTAATAATAAATTCAAAAATTGTTTATTTCAGATGCATTTATTTCATATAGATGCATATTACTTTTTACAATAGATAAAAAAATAATAATATATCTGTGATTTGTTTAACTTAAATGAGTATTTGCTTCATATTTACTATTGACTTTCATGGTATGGAGCGACACTGAAGGTACCAAAGAGCCGCATGTGGCTCGCGAGCTGCAGTTTGGCCAACCCTGGTATATAGTTTATAGTTGTTAGTAATAGTGCCAGAAACTTTTAATTATTTCATAAAAATATTTTTCTAATGATACCATTCTTTTAGAAATCAGTTTAATAATTCATACAAAAGACAAACACAAACACACACAAATAAGATTGAATTAATTAAATTATTGTCTTTAAATTTTATTTTTCAATTTTATAAATTTAATGAAAATTTAAAAATTTCTTCTTTAAAGGTTGTACCAATACTAAAAATATTATATAATGCTCCAGAAAGAAGTTCTCATAATATTTATATGGCTCTAATAGTACTACTAATTCTTAGTGAAGATGATTTATTTAATGAATCTGTTCATGATATTGTAAGTAAAATTACTTTTTTTATTTTCTTAAAATAGTCAATAATTACAGAATCAGAATAAATTATTCCAGTAAAGTATCATTAATCTATAAAACTTGACTAAAGTGACATATTCAGAGGCATCTGTGAATACTAAAAATGTTTCTAAAGAACCATGTTGTTATAATTAAAATTCATCCTTCTTTCTATGTCTGCATCAAGTAAATTGAGTATCATATAGTAGGAATACTAAAATTGAAACTTCATTAGAACATGTTCAGCCTACTTCCGAATTTTCTTCAGGTTAAATAAATATTCTTGAATAGAATATAAATTTTAACATAAATTGAAATATAAGTTTGCAAAGTCGCAGATTTTAGTGAATATCAATACTATTAATTATAAACTAATCCTAACGGTCTAAAGACTCTGCAATCCAGAGTTTGGCCTGAGCTCAGGTCTTAAACTAATTCTAACTTAAATATAATTAACTTCAAAAACAATCTAACAACAATTAACGTTAACCAGAAAACAAAACCGGAAACGGCACTTACAACTAAAAGTACCGATTAAGTGTTAGATTGAAAATAACAAACGATGTTAGAAACTTATACACCTAGCCCTCGATTTGCACGGTACTTAATTTACATGGTTTTGCTTTTACATGGTTTTTAAATGAAAACAAAAAAAAATTTATTTTTTACTCAATTTACACGGTTTTTAAATGAAAACAAAAAAAATTTTTTTTAGCACTCAGTTTACACGGTTTTAAAATGAAAACAAAAAAAATTTCTTTGCTAAAGGGTTTTGATTGTTTTGCATTATGCCATTTATAAATTAAAAGAGTATCATATAGGCACGTTTCGTGGGTTTACGAGTTCGTAGAAATTAATAAAGAGTGAATACAGCTATATTTCGTATAGTCCAATTTATTTACACACAAAACAAATAATCTAGTTTCACTATTAATAAATTCAATACAAAATCCGATAATTATCTCATACAATATTAATCTACTTAGTCCACTTTCGCTTTCACAATTTATCACTTACTATTAACTTTTACTGTCCAAGTCTCGCAGTTCAACTAAATTCAACTCACCTTTGCAGCTCGTCTATTTATGTTTGAATGCTTTTATTGTTTTTATTTGTACGGAATAGTGCTAATTTGTTTTTTTACTGTATTCGATGTTAATTAATGTTTGTTTTCATTTTCAAAAATAAATTGAAAAATATAAGCATTAAATTGTCTCTAAAAATTAATGAACCAATCCTCCTTTTTTCCTTTAATCCTTATCTCATTTTACACGGTTATAAAGAACATATCCTCGACTTTTCATTATCTTCTTTAGATCGATTTACACGGTTTACAGTTTAACTGACCATATCCTTCTATTTTGTATTAATTCTGCGTCTCATTTTACACTGTTTTGATTTGCACAATATTTCCAGGAATGTATATACCGTGTAAATTGAGGGCTGAGTGTACTATAATTGGGAATAAATTCTCAAACAAGTTAGATAATAAAAAAATATAAATTTATTAAAGTCAAAACACCTACAAAAATGTTAATAAATGCTTTATTGAAATTATAATAAAGCAACAAATCAAATAATCAACAAAACTTATTTAATCCAATTCAAATATCAACAATCAATTATTCACAAACAAGAAACCTTAAATACTAATTAAATTGTTTAATCCAACTCAAATATCAACAATCAATTATTCACAAAAAAAAAAACCTTAATTACTACTTAAATATACTACCTCCACAACTGATACAAGCTTCAAACAATCGTGTATCTTTACAAGAAACTCAGATGTCACTTTGCCAACTTTACATTTGATACAACACCTCTTACGAACACCTCTGTTAATGTTTAAATTTTGTTAGTATTTTAGTGATAATCTCTTACAGTCATTGATGAACAATGTTTAAAGTTCCAAAATGTTTCAGTGACTCAACCTTTTTGGATTTACAAGTTTAACATGAGTTGCTTTAAATAAAAATATAATAATTGTAATATTCTTATTTTTTCTAAAAACTGCTTTCTACTTAATATCTAATTAAAAGTGTGCTGATTATTCATTTAATAATTGTAAATTTAAATATTTCTTCTATATAAGTTTTTTGTTGTTATTATAAAGATATAAATAAACCCAGAATTTAAGAGAAATTTATAAATTCATAGAACATTTTTATAAATTAATGATAATAGAAGATACTGGAAGTTTATACATATATACACAACACATTATATATGACTTTATTTAAATATTATATCTATAATTTTAGTGTTAGAATTATTAAGAATTTACACAAGCAAGTTTTTATGAAAGTTTGAAACTTTGTATAGTTTGTTCTCTACTTATATGGTTAATTCATCCAAAAATAATTCCACATAAATCAAAAACCACTTAAGTTTAATATTGCTTAAATTAGACATACATGAATAGGCACATAGGCAAACAGGGTGGTCAAATGAAATTTAAGAGCTTACTTTTATACATAGATAAGAAAATTTAAGGATATATGTGATATTTTTGCAAAAATGTAAATTGTCTATTAAATTTTTCATTAGTGTTTTATAGAAATTTAACAAAAATTAAGAGAGTTGTGCATCCACATATCTCTGAAACTACATAAGTCAAAACTATATAAGTTAGGGATTTACAGAAAAATTAAGAGAGTTGTGCATCCACATATCTCTGAAACTACATAAGTCAAAACTATATTGTTAGGGATTTATGGTATTCATAAGTTTGGTTTGAATATTTTAAATAGAGTAAAATATACAGGTTGTCCTCACCTTACAATGGTGTTTTGTTTTGATAAACACAATCATAAGTTAAAAATGACCTGTAATGATGATAATTTTAGCAGTAATAATAGATAGTGGAATAGTGAATAATTTAAGATGGTATAATCATCCAGATTTGATCCCAGGTCCATAAAGTTATAAAATAATCCAGCATTGAACCTCCAATTCCAAGTGTAAAACATTTTGAATTAACCCAGATTCCAATGGTGGTAAGCAATTGTTTTACTATATTTTTTTAATGAAACAAAAAAATATTTCTAGCCAATCTGCTATGAAAATAGTCAACTTCAGAATATCATAAGGAGCCAATGTAAGATCATAATATCATAAATCAAATGATCATAAGTCAAGAACTACCTGTATATACATTAATTTGTTTTAATATCTTCATATGTAAAATATAGCATTAAAATATATTCAATGTAAAAAATTAATTTAGTATTATATTTTATTATTTAAGTGTAAACAGAATTATTTTAAAATATGATTGAGCTTGATATGCAGTGCTTTTATTATTCAAAAAGCAATTCGACAATAGGGGAAAGGAAATTTTCGTAGTAATATCAAGAATCTTTTCCCAGTTCATTTGCTGAATCTAATATTATACTACATATTGCAATGAATTACATTTTTAATGAAATTTACTGATAATTTAATAATAATTTGATAGTAAGTGTTCAATATTTACACTCATTGATCTTAAAATGGTCAGCAAATAGTTCTAATAATAATAGAATCTTTTTTTAATAATATGTGTCTGTGGGGACCACAACAAATATGATTTATAATCTTGGCATATGAAAGAATTAAATTATTGAACAAAAAAATTGTAAAGAGGAGAAAAGAATTCTAAGAATGAAAAGGAAAATAAGCATCAACTGAGTTGCATTGTTCATGGAACTTTGTTCTCAGAAGGACAGTGCAACTCGAAATATCCTGAAGATATAACAAGGAAAGCATAAGTCCCAAAGACAAAACAAGGATTATATGTTGGGAGTGAAAGATCAATCTTGTGCAATGTCTCGGGTATGGTACAGCAAAGCAGGACCACAAAAGAAATAATAAACAAGGTCCAAAGCACATCAAGCCCAGGAATATAAAGTGAAAGGTCACTTGTTTGGTCACAGGCTCCACGTTCTATAATTGCAGTCAGCCGCCAATCTCTATGTGATGGATGTTGAAAAAACTGCTGTCAAATGGAAGAAAAAGATCATTTGATGGAACCGATCAACTCGTTCTACTGTAAGATCCAGAATCTACAGGCAATACAACCTAGATTCAGGTCTCATTATGCCAGAAACTCCCTGACTTTTGACAAGTCAGAGGGATAACTTCTGGGAGGTACAGTTCAAGCGTCATCCATATTGCACCTGCAAATCTGAAGGAGAAAGAGGAACTTGAGAAATTCCCCAACTGACGGATTTATGATGGACCACCCTATTCTACAGATGGGCATGGTAAAACTAGCAAGTCAGACAGCACCTGCAAAAAGGGAAGAAGTGGAATCTTCACCTGGAGGTATTGGATCATCTATGTGAGTTGTACACTGTTCCTTGTTCTCTTCTAAGAAGACTGCAATAAATCACAGACTGGTCATTGAATATAAATAGGTCCCTGGATGGATAAAAATCAAACTGTGAGAATGGTGAATGTTAAATAAACAGTGCTGTGCATCAGAACTTATAAACTGTCAAGATTTACTGAGTTTCTTCTTGTTTATCCTCCCATCATTTATTGTAATTGTATCATGAAAATCTCTCTCATCAAATAAAGATCCAAGATGTTTACAATAAGAGTTGTTTGTCACTGTGTTCCTGAGTCTCTCTCCATCCTTACTCACACTACAGCTCATGTACTATTGCTTGTAAGGTAGAAACATCTGTTGATATCATACTACTCCGATAGTGAGTGGTGTCAGAATCTTGATTACATCCACATAAGGTTTAAGCCTGTATAATTATATTCCTGCTGGAATCTTACATTCCAAATAACTGTTCTAGGATTTTAGAGAGCCAGATTAATGATTTTTGACTGTGTTTTTCATTTGTTTTCCACTGGCTACAATCTGTCTCAGATATGCATCCACTTTCTCCAGAAATAATTTTTCTTTGATTCTATTATATATTTATATTAAATTTGTAGTTAATAGCCAAATTTTAATTAATTAAATTAATTTTATGAAAATCATTGGAAAAATTGTTAATAATTCAGCATTTTTAATACTTTGAATTGTCTAAAATTACAATACTTAATTCCATTATTGCATGATTGATATTTCATGTTTTTTTATTTCTGTTGATCTGAAAAGTAACTTTATCACTTTTGAAACTTCTACTACAATATAATGAGGCCATCTATAGTTATTAGATGAAGTTTTATTATTTTATAGTGAACTTTTTGCTTTTTGTTTGATACAATGCACAAAGGAAATTTTTCTAGCTTATTTTTAATGTAGATATTATTGAAAATTATTTATTTGGATGCAGCATAAATTATTATAGTTCAAACTCTTAAACCTAAAATGCAGCCTTAATTATAAATAAGTCAATAAATCCTTAATTAAAGGATTTTTTTCTATTTTTATTTTGTATAATAAAATATATTCAACATACAAATTAATTAATATTAATTTTTTTGTTATTTATATGTAAATAGATGTATTCTTGCACTTAACTCAGAAGTATTAAGCACACTATGTTCTGTATTGTATAATTGGGAACTTCTAATAATTTTGACCAGTAATTTTGTTTCTATTACCAATAATTTTGTGTAGAAATAATTATATCAATACAACAGGAGAAGTGCCTCAGTTATATTCAATATTGTTGATAGCAAGAAAGGAAAATTGGCAATAAGTAGTTTAAAACAATGATACTCAATTAGTATTCCATAGCAAACTGATGAATTCTCCTTAAGATCCTGCAAAAATAGATGGGAACTTCTAATAATTTTGACCAGTAATTTTGTTTCTATTACCAATAATTTTGTGTAGAAATAATTATATCAATACAACAGGAGAAGTGCCTCAGTTATATTCAATATTGTTGATAGCAAGAAAGGAAAATTGGCAATAAGTAGTTTAAAACGATACTCAATTAGTATTCCATAGCAAACTGATGAATTCTCCTCAAGTTCCTGCAAAAATAAATTCTTACTCAAAAACTGACTGACCATATTTTTATTAGTATAATTATTTACATGGTTTGCTTAATTACTAAACTATTTAGTATAGGGTTATAAATTAGAAAATTTTATAATAAAGATATATACATATTTTTATTAGTATAATTATTTACATGGTTTGCTTAATTACTAAACTATTTAGTATATCTTGGTTATAAATTAGAAAATTTTATAATAAAGATATATTTTTTTTTTTGTATGTGTAAAATAGCAGTGTTCAAATTCATAATTATTCTACTTAATGGATGACATTGCAAATTCCAAAATTTACAGTATCATCCATTAGGCTAGTCTTTTGTCATTCAAAAGTAAATTTGAAAAATCTAACACAACAAAAAAAGCAAACAAAATAACCAGAACTTCATAGTTGTTAACAAAATAATGAACAAATGTTAAAACTAATTTACACAATGAAGTTAGTGCACTTATAACTAATAATTGAATAATCACAAAAATAAAGTTAATGTAATGAATATTAATTAATTCAAATAAACACTTAAAAGAGTGTTACTTAAATGCTTTGTTTCTAACAACAATAAAACAATAAACAAATTATCAACAACTTTTGGATGGATTATTGTATAATAATTAAAGAAGGGCAAAATCAACTTGGTTTGGGCTTCAAAATAAAATTCAACTTGGCTTAAAAATTTTTAATTGTAGTATCAATATAATCCATGTA
Organism: Olivierus martensii; assembly: GCA_000484575.1. Taxonomy (NCBI): domain Eukaryota; kingdom Metazoa; phylum Arthropoda; class Arachnida; order Scorpiones; family Buthidae; genus Olivierus; species Olivierus martensii. The sequence continues at coordinate 2,329 of AYEL01079604.1, read as the reverse complement.
ATCTAGCACTTTCTAAACTAGATACTTTATGATCCAGTACTTTTATAATCTGACAAACTAAAATTCTGTCGTTAGAAAATTTCTTTTTTTCTATGGTTAGAGAGTATTTCACCAATTGCGCTTAAAATGAAGTTTTATATTTAATAATAATTAAATATATTTGAATCAAAAAATCTTTCAGGCTATTTTATTCTGTTTATCAAAATCATAAGTGTTGAATTTACCTACTCATCATTAAAATATTATATTTTTAGTGATATAAGTTAATTTACTAATAAATTCAAACTTTCATTATTTTATATTTCTATGTTTTTAAATAAAATTTTATAAATAGATTAAATACTGTTGACTTTTTCTTCTGTTATGAAGCAGCTATTTAAGTAAATTCAACTTTTACAGTAGTGGAAAAAATTATTGTATGACCATTCTATAAGTAGCATTTTAATTATTTGTTTGACCATTCTATCCAGCCAGGGCTGCCAAGAGGGGGATGACATTTAAGACTTTTGTCACGGGGCTGGCATCGAAAAGGCCTGACTGTAATATACATGCAGTAATACTATAATAGTACTAGCATCACATAGGCCCCGATATGCCCAATAGCTCTCAGGCTGCTGCCAGATCACCCAAAGCAATCGTGCCAAAATAAACTATTTTATATATAACATGGTATGTAATGTATCGAATTTCGAATTTATTGTACACTTTAAATAAATGTTTAATATTTTATATGATGTTTTTTATTAAACCAAAATGATCAATTTTTTAAGTGGAGACTAGACCACAGACTTGTTATGGACTCGAAAATTTCTCTCAAAGGCTCTGTATCCAGCTGTCCTATGTGAAAATATTGTAGTACTAGCAATATTCAACAATAATGAGCAATGCAAATAACATAAAAATATTTAATGCATCACTTAATATACCACAACTGAATATGTGCATTAGTGAATTTTAGTTATGAGTCAAATGGTCTGTTTTTCAAATAGTATTGTAACAATTTGAAAAATGGATTCAAATAAATTAATTAGATGTTTTGCAGTCAGATTGCATCCCTTGTTTTTATCTAGTTTACTGTTTTGATGCAATAATTTGCATGTATTTCTAAGTTCTGAAACACTTAGATTGATAGAATAATTATGGCTTTTTAGTACTTCCTGTTTTTATCAATAGTCTTTAATACTTAATAGCTTATGTAACAGGAAAAATTTTTTAATAAATTAAAACATTTTCACCCTATATACGTTGAATAAGAGAATACTGATGAGGGCCTCTAAGATAGGCCAAAAACGTTTTAATTTATTAAAAAAACTTTTCCTGTTATGTGAGCTAAGTAAGTATTAAAAAGACTGATAGAATAATTTTTCCAATATTATATTGTCATTAAAAATATCAATAAAGATAAAACTCAAACTTGATTAGAAAACTTGAATTTATTGTAAAGTTTGACTCAACTTGAAAATGTGTTTTTTTGTACATTTTTATACATGAGGAAGCATCGGAAGTCAGTATCGAGTCTATGAGAGAGCCGAAGTTCATTTATATCATTATGCCGATGATATAGTCCACTAATTATTCGTGATGTTACAGTAAATTGCCATAATATAGTGACAATTTTGGCAAATAAGCTATTAACTTTGAATAAAATTACAATATTAACATGATTTTAACATGTAGTAAATTATCTGCATGTCTACAATATATATGATGATCAGATGTGCAATGATGATCTGCACATTCAATTGATTCCAACTGTTCTAAAATGGCAGAGAGTTGTAATTTTAAGTTGTTTTCGATGGCTGAAAACGTTTTTGAATAAATGATTTATCTTACTTTTTTGGCTTATTGTTTGGTTTTGTTTAATATCTAAATTAAGAAGTTTTCCTTATTCATTATTAATTATTTTCTAATTAGACATCTTGGAATTCACAGATATCATCTCATGATTAGTTTTTCTTAATGTCAATTTTATTTGCTAATGATTGAGAACTGCTGTTAAGATGCTTTAATGACTCCAATTTTTTATTTCATTAACAAGTTCAATAAAACACAAAAAATAATCTCTGATATTTTTTTTCTTATTCAAGAAAATCTTAGTCTTAAATAAGAAAATCAAATTTAAATATATATATATATATATATATATATGTTACGGCCAATGCCCGAAGTCTAGCCAATTTGCAAAATGGCTGGCCACTTCTAGATTTGGCCAAAGCCCGAAATATACATCTCTACATTTTTCCTTATTCTCAGAAACAATCCTCTTCATATTAGAGGATGGGTAAGTTTGCAAAGTCGCGGTTTATTACGACTGTCAATACTAACTAAG
>AYEL01079602.1:0-17507 GCA_000484575.1 Olivierus martensii | reverse complement strand
GTTGGTTGGGGTCTGTTGATTTTGTGTTCAAAATCAACAGACGAAGAACCAACAGATGTCTGTAGCCAACAATAGTTCGGTTTTTAGTTTTTCTCCTAACTTAAAATGCAGAATGAACTAATGGATATCAAAAGAATAGTCGAACTTTTTCAAAATCATATTCTGATTGATTGCCTTAGAGGTATTGCATATAAATTCGAGTTTTAAACAATAATAATGTGTATTTATTATATTAAAATAAAATAAATTAGAATCATTAAAAGCTTAGTGTATTATTTGCAATTTTGTAGCCTATTCATTATCTACACGGGGGCGAAATGTGCTGGAGGCGAAAATGGCTGGGAGCGAAAAGTGCTGGGGACGAAATGTTCCGGGGGCGAAATGTCCTGGGGGCGAAACGTTCCGGGGCGAAATGTAGGGGGCGAATTGTCGGAGGCGAAATGCAGGGGGCGAATTTTCCAGACCCCTGGTAAAGCTGTGGCTTATTAACCTAAAAGATGGGTTCAAATCCGGGACCCACACCTCCAATTTTTTCAGGAGGGGTTCGGGCCCGGCTCGTTGAACTCCTCCTTCAGCCATCCTGTTGGCCCCATCGTGGGTGCTGGCCAGACTGTGATGGGCCACTAGAAGTGGCTGCTGCCAGATATAAAGTATCTCTAATTGCAATATGGCGGCTTAACTAACCTAACCCTATCTAACATATTACTTCATCTATATTTGATTTATTGTTCGTCATATTGCTATAGTCTGTTTATTCTTTATTCATAGTTAATAAATTTATAAAGATAAAAAATCCTACTAGGTTAGGTTAGTTATAATAAGCCACCATATCCTCATGGGATATTCTGTAACTGGCGGCGGCCACTTATAACGCCCATCACATGCTGGCCAGCACCCATGATGGGGTTCAATGGGTCGAGCCCGTACCCCTCCTGAAAAACTGGAAATGTGGGACCCGGATTTGAACCCGGATGCTCCTGGGTGGTAAGCCAAAGCTTTACAATGCGGCCATCCGCCCGACGAATCTTACTGGGACAAATTTTTGATTTATTTTTTCCCTAAAAGCGTGGTAGAAATCCCCTATCTCTATTACTAATATAAAATACACTTATATTCAAATTTTTAATAATAGATAAAAATCTAAATTTTGAAAATTTTCTGTTTCAATTTTTTTGTGAGATGGACGATAACTATGTAAAATAAATAATACAATATACTTTAACGATGTATTAAATTAATTTGTAATGTAGTAAGTTAACATATATCATTTTGATTTTTTACAAACTCCGGTAAATGATTACAATTATTTTTATATAGAAACACAATTCAAAATTCAACAAAATAAAATTTTTAATATAAAGTTACAGTTTGGTTAATTTATTTTATGTTTAATCGATATCTGCACTTATTATTAGCCCACTTTTCGGAGAAGAATAAGATATTATTCTTATTATTTGTCTGTCTGCTGTGAATTTTCGCGATTAACTTTCGAACCACCCGGATTCGGCATCATTGCTGCCATTAAATGTAACTTGATGCCCTATTATTTAACCTTATATTCTACATTTGATTATTTAAAGTTCTAGTCATTCAAAATGTTGAGTTGACATATTAATATGACTGGAATTACTTACTGGATTTTTATGACCCTTTGAACGAAGTAAAGTTATTGATATTGAACTCGAAGAACACAAGTAAAGATGGCAGACATTCAAACTTCGAATGATTTTTCGAATAAATTTTGAGTTATCTAGTCAACTCTATATGAAATGCAGCGCAGTCAATTTATTAAGAACGAATTTTAAGTAATATTAAACAATTCTGTAAATTCATCATTTAAAAATGGCGAATATTTACACTTCTGAGGTTTCCCTATAGCAACTTTACGACTATAATATTTAGTAGATATTTTTTATATTTTTAAAATTTCAAATCTCTTATATTTATAACATTTTATTATTTTATTTCTACTAGGTGAAATAATCTCTATGTCGTATTTATGAGACATGGGATAGCCAACCTATGGCACGTGTGCCCAATGTGGCAAGCTGGAAATTTTTTTGGGCAATCATAACTTTGAACTGATATATTATTTTAAATTAACATTTGGACTGACACGCGAAGGATAACTTTTACAAAAATTTAGCCGATTTTGGCACTCACCCTTAAAAAGACTCGCCACTCTGCCATAGACTTTATACTATCAAAGGTAATCACAATAGAATACTTGTTTTTATAAAATATATACAGTGATACCTCGGTTCACGAACAGATCGGTCTACGAACACCATTTGCGAACAAATTTTGCTTCGCTTTACGAACGATGCTTCGGTTCACGAACACACACGCACGGAATGCATGGAGCGCACGTGACTCGCAGCGCACAAAACCCTGAGCACAGCTTCGCCCCCAGCAGCAATCCAGTTCACCCAGCTCATATGGGTACAGTAAAGTTCCAACAAGTGTTGATATTTTAGTTTTTTTCTTTACTTAATTAAATTTATCCCTTATTATGGCTCCCAAAAAAGTTAAAAGTGTTAGTGAAGGTGGTGTTAAACATGCTTTCTTCTAATATTACTGTTATATTTATTTCCTTTCTGTATTATTTCCACACATAAAGCCATAACATGTTAAAAATTTTTTCTAGGAAAAAAACGTATTATTTGGATTTACATTAATTGCAATGGGAAAAATTGATTCGGATTACGAACTTTTCGGATCACGAACAGGGTCAAGGAACGGATTGTGTTCGTGAACCAAGGTATCACTGTATTTTATAATTGTTTTATAATACTTTTATAATAGAAGAATTATTCGGAAAGTAGGCCATTAGTTCTTTCCTGTATAATATTTATGTTATTATGTTTTTTTAAATAAATACAATAGTCTTTCACTGCAATTTATGCGTTTTGGGGAAGTTTTTTAATTATCATCATTGTATTTACTTTTAAATAATGAATATAAATTTATTAAAAATAAATAAAGCAATTTAAAAGTATAACAACCCTGTATTGCCCACGGTAACAAATATGACATATTTCTAATAATTTTTTCTCTATGAAAATCTTACATAGAGTTGAAATATCTTTCATAAAATTATATGAAATTTTTTCACAGAGAAAATAACAAGTGAGGTGATCATAACAAATGATAATCACTTGTTAACATAACAAGTGACTTGTTACTTATTACCTTTTAACATAAAAAGTAACAAGTTCTTGTTATGTTACAAGTACTAAGTTACTTGTAAAATATCACAAGTTATTGTTACATAACAGTTTACTTGTTATATTGTTACAAGTGATCAAAAATTTGCAATTTTTGATCACTTTTCTGATCACTTGTTACGTGTTATATATAGAATTAGAATAATTTAATTTTAATAGACGGAATAACATTAAATTCATTTAATGTAATAAATATCTTAAATGTTTATGACTTTATAAAAATATCAAATCGATAATAACTCATAGAAATTTTAGTTCCTTTAAAAAATTTAAACTATTAAAACTATTTTAGAAATCATATTTCTTCTATTTATTCTAGCCTTCTATATCAGGAAATTATTTTTCATAATGTTAGAGAAAGATATGCATTTAAAGAAAGAAAATGGGAGATATTATGTTATGTATTCATGAGATGGAGAGTGATATGTCTGATCTCTCAAGCGGTGAAAGTGATGAATATTTTCTTCCCAAAAATCTATCACGTTTGCGATGACGTTTGAAATTATGTAATCTTTATTATTTATTCTCATTTCGTAATTGAAACTTAAAACTGTGGCATCAAGTTGCTGTATTTTTATTGTGTATATATATATAATAAAAACTATAAAAATAAATTTATTAAGCAAAAAATTACAATACTGCAAAAAATTTGGAATTTAGATATTTTTTAAATTATTTGAAGTCCTCTGAAAATTTCTAAGCAAAAAATTACAATATTGCAAAAAATTATGAGAAATGATAGAGAAAATACTATTTATAATTTATTAGAAAAATGAAGCCGTATAATTTACCTCATTTTATTTATACTATATAGAAAAGAAATATAAATCATATTACATTTATATTATTTAAGTCCCCAACATTGGATATAAGATTTAAAATATAAACATTTTTTAAATAAGTATAAAAAATTAGCAAAAATGCTATGCCACCTGACATTACAATATTATCATTTTAAATTTAATCCTGTGAAATCTCACGTGGATAAATCGTGACTTTTATGTTTCAGTTGACAAAAATACAACAAAATTTTCGAAACAAATGTATGAAAATTTTTTAAAACGAAGCAGTGTTCGTAATTCCACAAAAAATAAATTTTTTGTTCACACCCAAATTATACTGTACATGGCAGTGACAATAAGTGAAGTACAATAGTCACTGACTAACTCTTTTTGGTTGTAATGACAAAATTAAACTTGCTGTAACTTGGTTCCTAAGTTAAATATCACTAATCTGACATTTACGTTCGAGAAAAGTATTGAATAGGACACCGAATTTTAAATCTGTTGTATCAATTCCAATTAATAAAAGAACTAAAGTAGTTTAAAATTCCTAAAATCTACAAAAAATATCGTTTTTCTTTTCCTTGTTCTCGTTCTCTTCTTCTTCCGAAGATATCTTTATAGATCATTCAACCGATATCGATGAAATTTGGAATTTAGATATATTTTAAATTATTTGAAGTCCTCTGAAAATTTCAACGCAATCAATTCAGAATAAAGGAAGGAAATGGGGCTGCATTTTCTATAAATAATTCTATATATCGCATTGTTTAACCGATTTTGACCAAATTTGGAATATATGCATAACTTATCTTAGTTAAAATTTTCTGAAAATTTTGGCCCAATTGGATTAAAATTAAAAGTGTAGAAAAGGACAATTCTCTTCTCTAGAAATGTTTCTATAGGTCACATCGTTCAAATCTCGAATGTAAATATTGCATATGTTAATTAAGATTATCTGAAAAATATAGCCCAATAGGGCAAAAATTAAGAAAGTACGAGGTCTTTTCATCACCAACTCTTTACCGATCGTATCTTTCAACCAATTTCGACCAAATTTCATAGATTCTACGTATATTTATTACTTTATCAAATTTTCCTAAAAATTTCGATTCAATTGAATTAAAAATAAAGAGGTCATTTAATGATGCATTAATATATTGTTGTTAGAATTCTCTCTCAGAAAATGTTTTCATTTAAAAGATAAATGATATCAAAAATACAATTTTGTTGTCATTTATCAAAAGATAAAATACAATAAAATAACAAAACTTCAATATAAATACAATTTATATGCGACTACTTGGTTGAAGATTTAAAACAATAAAATAATAATGTCAACAAAACTAGCCATATGTAATTTATAACAAATATTTTAATTTCTTTGAACTGTACTTGGCTTATATTTTACATATTAATGTTTTTGATAGAATTCATAATTATTACATTTAATGTTTTTTTATTTATTTATTTTATTCTATAAATTTATTATTTATTAAATTTATTTTATTCTAGGGCTTATTTAAAGTTGCTGATTTTATCTGTATAACACAAATAGATAAACCATTCAATAGCAATTATATTTCTTGTTTATTATTTATAATAAAGTCCTGATATTCTATTATTAATCCAAATAATTTTTTTAACCTGGCTCTACCACTTTCTGGATCCACGAGTTGGATCTACACCAGCATATACACACACATATTGTATATACAATATGTTGTTAAGGGATATTTATGTTACAGGATAAGTGTTCTCTCACGATAAATAGAAATTAATATTGTACAGTATTGATAATTAATTTTTTATAAAATAAAGTAGATCAACGTCGCTTTTTTTTCAGAATAACTCCGTCAATTTCCAGAAATATTCTATTATAATTTCTCACAATTAACACAAAGAATATTGTCGATCCATTTTAATACACTTCTTTTAAATTTATATCAAAAATAGATTATTCTTTATGCCAAAAAGTGAAATAATTAATATATAAAAGAAAGATGGTCATCGATAATAAAGCAAAATTAAATTTTTTTGTATATTGAAGGGACTAAGCCGATGACTGTAATCAACAAATAACAATTTATTCGCAAACTTCTCTATACTATATCAGTAAATAATTGACACAAAAAGACAACGAATGGAAATAATTTATCAGTGTTGCCAGGATGTTTTGCTTCCTGACCTTAGCGACCTCTCTGGGCCACCTACAATTTTACGAAAATTATTTCATCTCCCAGCAACAAAAAGTTATTGAAAAACTGCTGAAGATTACAAAAATGAAATTTAAAAAATTAAATGATTTCTTTATTTGAAATTACGAGTAAAAATAATGGGAAATATCATCTTAAATATGAAACCATAAAAATGAGAACATTTTATTTTACATAAAGATGTTTATAACAGGGCCGCCGAGAGGAGGTGACATCTGAGACTTTTGTCACGGGTCCGGCATCGAAAAAGGCCCAATCGTCGGGCCCCGACGTGTCACATAACGTGTTTAATAGTTCGCAGGCCGCCGGCAAAGCGTACTATCTACCACCCAAAGCAGCGTGCCAAAATAACTATTTTATATATAACACTGATAAGTACAAAATTACTTATCAAATAGTTGTTGTTTTGCCTCTTCAAACGATTCTACACCGATATTTTTTTATCAAATTGTTAGAACTCATTCTATCGTGCTGTGCCTAGTATATCAAGGTTCAGTTCCCGGGTCTCATATTTTCAAAGTTCTTCAGAACGGATCTGGAACTATCTGTTGAACCCCATCTTTCACCTAATGACTAATCTCACTAGAAGTATAGGTAGCCCGTGATGAACACTGGAATAATCTGTCGCTTAGTACTCACTTGGCGGAAACTGCGTTATGCTATACAGAAAAAAATATAGGTTTTAAACCAAAGTGATGCGCTTTTTTAAATGGGGTCCTAATCATAGACTTGTCACGGGCCCGAAAATTTCTCTCGGTAGCCCTGGTTTTCACTACAAAGTATTTAATAATCACGAGTCCAATTCTGAAGGAATAAACTTTTTAAACCAAAGTGATGCGCTTTTTTAAATGGGGTCCTAATCATAGACTTGTCACGGGCTCGAAAATTTCTCTCGGTAGCCCTGGTTTTCACTACAAAATATTTAATAATCACGAGTCCAATTCTGAAGGAATAAACATAAAATTTACGAACAAAAATAAATTTCGTTAAATATTCTCACATTTCCGCCTAAATTTTTTTGTATATCTGGTTTATTTGACATATTTCTCGATAATGTTTTTATATCATAAACAGTTAAATACGATATTCAATTATAATATTGTACTAACTATATTTATAAATTAAGAAAAATATATACTCTATCTTAAAAAATATAGGTATTTAAATTAGGAACAAATATTGGTCAAGATTGAAGTAATATATCACTTACGTTTAAATGGAACACACTATATATTTAATTAGATTAGCTTCCAATAGGATATATGCGATTTCCCAAAAGCACTCGTAGATATCCTATTGGGATCAACTTAAACTCATTAATAATTTATAACTCCACCTAAGTATTGATAATACGTGACTTCATTTACATTCTATATTTGTTTCTGACCTCATTTAAAAAAAAATCTTAAAATACAATCATTTTGTTTTAATATAAGAGAATGAATTTGATCAGAGTTTTCTTCTTATCCATTCTGTACTTTTTTAGAGTGCTCGACAAAAAAGTAGAATTTTTAAGAAGTTTCGGAACCGAATACGATTACATTATTGGTAAGTTATGTTTGATATATAAATATTAATAATTGTATAAATCAAATTGCTATACGTGATTAATTATTTTAATATAGTACTAGTATTTTATAATATTATTCTTAACTTTCTTTTATAAGTAATGTTTATTTATATCGAAGAAAACGGCAATATTGCAGGATTCCAAAATGAGCGAAATTTAGATTTTAGATGAAATTTCCTCGAATGAGTTAACTCGAAGTATTGAATATTACTAGAAATGAATCTGCTGTAGATGAATAATTTTAATCATAATTTTTAAAAATAAGATTATTGCCATGATTTCATTTCTCATTACTTATTAAGTGTGTTAAAATTTCGAATTTCCAAACTATTCTTTCGTGAAGATAAAAATACATTTATACAAAATATTTTTTCAGATAAAAATTTATGATTCAACATATGATATTAGAGACTGTTTGCATGTCGTTGAACTTTCGTGCGCATGCTGTCGATCTCGTGAATCGATTAAGTTTCTCGTAAGACGACTTTCCCGTGCTTTGCACAATACAGTATACCTTTCGTGCAGTTTTCAAATATTTCATAAAAATAAGTTATTACTATAAATTCGTGGAATATTCGTTATATTTTCGTGTTTCCACATACTTATTTTCTTTTTTTATTAATTCTTTTGAAATTATTGATAACTAAGCAGTAGAACAATGGCTCCCAACGTGGGGAGTACGCCCCACAAGGGGGCAATTCGAGAATGAGTTATTAACAATGAATTTTTTGCATTTCTTATGGTTCTAGAGGCCTCATATACAATATATAAATATATATTACGATATATACATTTTTTAAAATTATTTCAAAACGTATACGGCTATCAGCTGATGACATTGGAGAGAGAGAGAGCCCGCTAATAGAGGAGTGGTTAGAACCTTTACTCTTTACTTCTCATTTGTCATCAGCTGACCGCCGTGTACATTCTAATTAAAGTAAGTCTGGCAATCATATCACTTCATATGATTTTTTAAACAATTTCTTAGTGATTCTTCTTCAGTTTTTCAACTGTCCTTTCGTTCTTTTATTTTTCTCTTTCATGAATGTCATGTTCTTTGAAAGCTTCTTTTAGATGAAGTTAATAGCCTTTTAGGTTTTCTCCACGTGAATAAGTGTTCACTTTTTAAATAAAAAGATTATATATCACAGGGGATCAGGATTTTAGACATGCTAAGATGAGGCACGGCCAAAGAAAGGTTGGGAACCACTGCAGTAGACAATCTATACGTCGGCTTGTATTCAGATCTACTCTATTTGAAAAGAACATTATCGAAGGTAAAAACTTTTGTTTGAAAAAACTATTTAATAAAAATTTCTTTAGTCACTAAAGTACAGGTGATAGTTTTCAGAAAAATAATTACTATAATAATATTTAGTTGTAATTTTATATTAATATACTGTATCTTCGGAATTATTTTGATTAGGCCTGCTCCATGCCTTTTTTTGGTCAACAGATGACGCCACTTACATTCTGTAAATACCACGGATGTACTTGTATAAGTGAATGGGCAAAAGAAGCCTTTAAACAAGTTGCCATCCTTGAGGAAGGGTCGGATTGTGGAGGATTGGGATCGACGGCCCGGGTCGGAATCCTATGATAAACATTTTCAAGGGGTGGGATCGAGACTCGAATCAGGGTTCTCAGAATGGAAAGCCGAAGCGTTTCCACCCGACCAATCCGGATAATGAGGTTTCACTTTATTTATGACACTAAAAATCTTTGCAATCCAAATGAAACAAATAAAAAAATATTTTTTATAAATTATTTTAAACTCTTTTAAAGTTTTTCGTATTTATTACATTATTTTTGTATGTATTTATCTATATTACTTATAAAATACAGATTGTGTGTGTGTGTGTAACTTTTTCAGAAAGTTTTCTAAATAGCATAATAATTTATAGATGATCCCTTATACATAATTTTTGTTTTCGTTTCATGTAGCCTGTCGCTATCGTAACGACGCATATTGAACAGGTTTGACTTATTTATAAAATCAGCATAAAATTATCTTTAAAATGAAAGGCCCGATGAAAAATAATATGATGTAAAGACATGCACAAATTGATGTTGAACAATATTCTGTAGGAGTAATGCAGGCAAGACATCTTGTTTCCTTCCTCACTAAGCTCCACTAATGATATTTAGTTTAATAAAATAAAAGAAAAATTTGTCTCATAGAACCATATAAAAGGGCTGAATAAAAAATGGCAACGTAGGGACTTGCTAATATTAATGCTGAACAATATTCTGGATAATAATACTAAATATTTTTTTCAGATCTTAAATTAAAAAAGCACATAAATGCGTGTATTTTATAGGTTACTTGGCGGTGTGCCCAGCATTGCCCGGGAATCTCTGGCACATTATTTGATATTTTACACACACACATTTATATATATAGCATATAAAATATTATTTAGATATATATCATGGCGAAGATATATTTCAGAGATTTTATGATAATTACAAATGATATTGTACTTGTAAGCAAAACTGGTAAAATATCAAAACCTTTAAGAGTAATTATGATGTCATAGTGACGTCATACAACTTTTGTGATATCACACCTCGATAATGTTTTGCGACATCATCTATTGTTACGCTATACGTCAGAACATATGTGACGACACTCATTGAATCGTCACAGTGATGTCATATCCTCCAACCTTTTGTGACGTGTTGCTAAGTCACAAAATTATGATATTACTACGTTGCAATGACTTCACACACTCCAATATCTTGTGATCTCCATTGTTACTTCATAAATCGGAACTGTTATGATGTCATTGTTACATTAAAACGATGTCACATAAACGTAACAAGATAAATAAGAAAATAGTCTTCATATTTATTTTTGTCATATGAATTTTTTGAAAATGACTCCAAATTCGTGATTGTCTTTGAATCTTCCCATCACCTGCCATCCTCTTGTGCCACATCTATGTGACGCACCACACCATTTAGGAAATCAATCGTAATGAAAATGTTTGATATTCGATCAAATCAGGCTGAATGTTTGTCTAAAAAGCTGTCGATTCGCTTATTATTACATAATAAAGCTAATCAATAATAAACCAATCGATTTTGATCACATATGATCTTCTATAGATTCGAATAATATAAGCAAATTTCTTTTAAATTGGATCATATATCATATTGACGCACAATACTGGCCTGCCTGAAAAGATCGAATATTGATCGTATGGAAAATGATCGATATTAGATAGTTACAATAAAGTTAGAGTATTGTGCCTATAAGGATGAGTGGTGACGAAAGATCACAACTTTAGAACCTATAGTAGAAGGCTTTGAGTAAAACAAGCCATAAAATCGTCCTATTCTGAATGGTTTCGAAACAATAAGTGGTTTATTGTAAAAGAGCGCTATGAAGAAGCAGACCAGTACTTGGTAGTTTATTCATAAATTAATATTACACGTTTATGTGTTCAAAAATACCATCTTTCACCTTAATACACAATGCAACTCGTCTGCAAATCGCACCAGTAGCTCGTTTTAATTCATTGTGTTTGACCTTAATGAAAGGTGCATTACGGTGGAACAATGCTTTTCTTATTTCTACCTCCTATCGTAGACCAGCGCTTTCATCCATCCCATAAACAATAATGTAAAATATTTAGTACCAGAGATCTAGGTGGCAAACACTACCAAATACAACAGCTTCTCCATAGACTTCTTTTAAATATAGCAATTATACTGTAGTTCCAAAATCGTCCAGAATCATACCTATGTTTATATAGTTTCTTTACTCACCTAAAAGTTCAGAAAGTTTCGAACTTTCATCACTATTCGCTTGCATTTCATTCAGAATGGATAATATTCATCCGAGATATTACCCCAAAATAAGTGAAATATCTTTGTGGCAGCGATAAAAAAAAATGTTATTTTTGGCGGTCTTTGGACGAAATTCTTCTACCCTTGTAATATAGAAACAAGAGAAAAAATTAAATAAAAATAGTGTTTCTTGATTAAATTGACTATAGTCTTTCCTCCTTACAGAGTATAGTGGTTTTTTTTTGTTTTTTGCTGAGTTTATCGACAAAACAATCTTTTTTCTTATTCAACGAATTATATTGAACTGATATCGATCATTTTAATAAACATAGATGTCTGTTACGACCTAATAACATATATCAAAATCAGATAAAAAGTAAGCGCACTACCGTGCTGACGAACGAACAACCGATAAAATATAATTAATATTCTATACCAGGGCTGCCCAACCTTTTTATGACCTTGAGCTACTTTTTTCACCAGAGCCATACAGCGAACTACTGATATCCAGGGAATAAAAGTACAAAAATAGCAATGTCATATATATAATTCAAAATTTATTAAGTAAGAAAAACAATTTTTCATAGCATGAAAATATGAAAATAACCAGGAATGCATGGAGGAAAATATGAAAATAATCAGGAATGCATGGGTACATAAACAAAAATTTTAATACGATATTTGACATTGTGTAGATTTTGCAATTGATTCAAAATTTGGATTATATGACGAAAGAGGTAATCTTAAAATTTTTACGAATATATTTTGTTGTGAATGTTAAGTTCGATTTTAAATCTATAATTTTTGCTCCGCGTAATTCAGAGTCTTTCGGATATTAATTTTCATAATTGGAGAGCATTGTTTGAAAATGACTTTCGATATTTCCCTTTATTGGAATAGCAACAACTGAATTACATATTAGACAAGAGCATTTGCATTAACCATGGAAAAAAGAAATCATGTTCCCATTCATAGTGGTAATGATAAGTTTTAATTTTCTTTTCTACGCTCATAGTTATGGTTAAAAGAAAAAAATTAAATAATGTAGAAGTTTATTTTTTAATAAATTTAACCCTTTCAGTGCTGAACAATGATATAATGTTGTCCGGATTTGAGTAATATAATAAAGAAAGAAAAGACATTTGAGCTTGTATAAGCATTACTCCAACAAACTTTTGCTTATTCATCGAAATAATCTTCATTTATTGTTTTTGATATACCGTATTATTAAATTTCTACCGATTGCTCTGATCTGCCATATCTTAATAAATGATAAAAGACACAAAGAACGAAAACACTTAGGGATAACATCACTTTTCTTGTTTCAACCAGAACATAGACCATCTTTACTACTTATTGTAAAGTGGAAGTTTAACAAGCGAGTTGATCGTAGGATGTTGGTGGTTTGCGATCGACTAAAAAGCTTGTCGAGATCGACTGGTAGCTCCCGATCGACGAATTGGGCAGCCCTGTTCTATACGTTTTATTTCATTCAGGAATGGAAAGATCAAAAATCATCTATTTGATGATATCAAAATCAGCCAGGTACTTTTATTAACAAAATAATATATTTTATTTATAATTAAACTTTTATAAAAAAATTATACTTTAGTATTTTGTTAATAAAAGTACTCTGCTACGTCGATATTATCGAATGATCATTTTTAATAAAATTATAAGGTTTATTAGATTTTTTAATAGAATATATTAAAATTAAAAACTTAATTATTACAATGATAATATTTTATTCTAGTTGGAGGTGGATCAGCGGGAGCAGTACTGGCTAACCGTTTATCTGCCGATCCTAAAAATAAAGTACTGCTCATAGAAGCTGGAAATAATGAAAATATAATTACGGAAATTCCTCTCTTTGCCGTTGGTAATCAACATACTAAACACGATTGGGCATATTTAACAGAACCACAGAAATTCTCTTCCTTTGGATTCGATGATAACGTAAGAACTTTAATAATATTGCTTTTTAAATTTATTGTAATGTAATAAACTTATAGTTTATATATATATATACACACATTATATTATTAATAATCAAACGTGGCTGGCTGGCTGGCTGGATGTCCATTTTTTGGTTGAACTACTGTACGATTTCTATAAATAGGGTATCTTTTTTTGTTAACAGATGAGGTAATATTGCTTTTTAAATTTATTGTAATGTAATAAACTTATAGTTTATATATATATATATATATAGTCTATACACACATTATATTATTAATAATCAAACGTGGCTGGCTGGCTGGATGTCCATTTTTCGGTTGAACTACTGTACCGATTTCTATAAATAGGGTATCTTTTTTTGTTAACAGATGAGACCACTTTCCATTCAGGGAGATTACTAAGTGACGGAGCGAAACTAGCCCTTCCACAGGCTGCCCAACCTGCGGAGGGGTCAGCCGGATTGTGGAGGACGGGGATCGATGGGCCGGCCCGGACCCCATAATAAATATTTTCAAGGGGTGGGACCCGAGACTCGAACCCGGGTCCTCCAGAGTGGAAAGCCGAAGCGTTTCCACGTGGCCAATCCGGCCGACGATAGGGTATCTTTAGGAAGGTCTAATTTTCGGCGGCCGGATGGCCGCGTGGTAAAGCTTTGGCTTACCACCAGGGAGGATCCGGGTTCAAATCCGGGTCCCACACCTCCAATTTTTCAGGAGTGTCGGCCGGATGGCCGCGTGGTAAAGCTTTGGCTTACCACCCTGGAGCGGGTTCAAATCCGGGTCCCACACCTCCAGTTTTTCAGGAGGGGTCTGTTTCAAATCCGGGTCCCACACCTCCAATTTTTCAGGAGGGATCCGGGCAGCGTGGTAAAGCTTCGGCTTACTTGGGAAAGCTTCGGCTTACCACCCTGGAGGATCCGGGTTCAAATCCGAGTCAACACACCACCAATTTTTCAGGAGGGGTCCGGGCCCGGCCTGTTGAACTCCATCCTTCGGTTGACCCCATCATGGGTACTGGGTAGTTTGTGATGGGAGCTATAAATGGCCGCCGCCAGATACAGAATATCCCATGAGGATATGAACCCCATCATGGGTGCTGGCCAGCCTGTGATGGGAGCTATAAATGGCGATAAGAATATCCCATGAGGATATGGCGGCGTAATAAAACTAACCTAACCAAATCTAATTTTCGGATGTCTGCGACAATCGAAATTATTTGTTGTGATTAATAATTTAAAAATTAAAGAATAGAGATATCATTGACATTGTAGTTCCTCTAAAAAGACAGAATTCTTAGATGGCGCTGTAACGTAATAATAATGGATGCCATTGTAATAATGGATGCCATTTTACGATTCCCTCTTGGATTCCTTATACGAGTTCGGAGGTGTTTTTGTCGTTATATACAGTATTATTAGATTAAATCACATGATTATATTTCCACTCATTTATATGAGCGGGTAATTTCTAGTTGTATTTAATATATTATTTTAAAGTATAGTATAATTATAAGGAAACGGTATACTTCACTATGAAACAGTTAATTTTGATTAAATGCAATATTTTTATAATTAAGGTTTCAAGATGGCCAAGAGGTAAAATATTAGGTGGAACAAGTACTATGAATTATCAGCTATACGTTAGAGGAAATCGTAGAGATTACGATAACTGGGCTCGTCAGGGAGCAACTGGATGGAGCTGGTCGGAAGTATTTCCTTATTTTCTCAAATCCGAAGATAACAAGGATATAAAGATATTACAAAATGGTAAATATTGAAAAATAAAGCCAATAGATTTTTTCTTGTAATTTTTATAATTTTAAATGATGCTTATATTTAAATAATAAAGCAATGGACTATGTCTACTTTGCTCTCACGCTGCCTTGTGATGATAAAACGGAACACAAGTCCGTGACTGGTATTCAAGCTGGTATAGTTCGAAAACATGAGTCGCGTTGATTGCTCAGTATCGCTATGCAAAAATTATAATGGAAAAGTACCTATTGAGGCAATATGGTATTGTTTTCCAAAAGATGATGCTATTAGAAAGCAATGGATTGTAAAAATTCATCGTGATGTTGACAAACATTTCCAGATTATAAGGAATACAGTATAACAGTTTGTTTAGCTCATTTTCTGGAAAGAAATTTCGAGCTTTTGCTTCATTCGAGATGATGTTATTTGAAACCAGATGATATTCCTTCTATTTTTCCTTTGATCTCAAACAAGAAAGTATTAGAAAAACGAATGACAATAATTACGTATTTTAAAGAAATAACGTAAAAAACTATTCAACGTAATTAAGTGTAATAGTAATTCAATCAGAATTAAAGTTTATGAAAAAAAATTCATAAAAATAATTTTATTTGTTAGAATTTTACATTTTTAATTGGTTAAATATAAAATCAAACTGCTTTAATTAAATATTTATCATGAATTCAAAATATGAATCAGTTATTTCCATTTTCTTCAGAATAACAACAACAAAATAATATCAAATTCTTTGGCTTGCTTGAACTTTGCTTTTTCAAGCTCATTCCATCATATTGAATGTGGCTAGGAACATTGATTTGATATAATTATCGACGACATACTTATATTTTTTGTTTGAAGATGTTTCCAAATATTGTTCAATAACTTTTTTTTTCATTTCAGGAATATCATTCATTATTTTTCTCCAAACAATGTTATGATTTGATAATACATTATAACCTGCATTCATATCAAAACATCCTTGATTCATGATATCATAATTGAACACTAGTGGCTATGTTACTATTGCGTATTATTCCCTAGATATATAGAGTAGCGAATTCTGCCGCCATTTTATATCCTCCTGCCGATCGATAATCACGAATAACTTTATGGAAAGTAAACTATAATACAGTAAGACCCCGCTTAACGCTGTTTCAATATAACGCGGTTTTTTCGAATTCTATATTTTTATTGAGTCATTTTGGCGTGGTTTTTCATACCGGATTTATGTAAGAATAACTTACATAAGTCCGAAATCGCAGGAATTTATTGCATTGATACTTCTACGCCATCTCACAATGCCTTTAATATCGTGCATTGATACTTCTACGCCATCTCACAATGCGTTTAATATCGGTGCAGTACAGTACATACGAAAGTCTGCTGCGGTCAGAGTTCATATTTATGATCTGCCATCAATGTTATTTAACAGTAATAAAATAACAATTATCCCATTTTAGTTTTAATCTGAATGCTGCCACTTTATAATTCCGTGAAGTTAGAACGTTTTTTCTTTCATCGATATTTTTTCATTGTTCGTAGTTTTAATCTGATTACTGCTTTTTGTTCTTAAAACTTTTTATTTTCTAATTTTAAGTTAAAACGTTTTTTCTTTTATCAATATTTATTTTTTCGTTGTCTATAGTTTACTGCAGTCATTACTGCATTTGTTCTTAAAAAACAATTTTTTCATTGTTTATAGTTTACTATAATCTGATTACTGCTTTTTGTTTTTAAAACTTTTTTTCTAATTTTAAGAATATTTTCATGAATGATTTATGAATACAAATCGATATTAGCGATAAAAAAAATGTCTACAATTAATGTAATATAATAGTAATAATACATGTTACAAAACAAAATAAAAAAATGCTATGTATATACACTCAGCCCTCGATTTACACGGTAGATACGTTCCTGGAAAAATAAATATATATACACTCAGCCCTCGATTTACACGGTAGATATGTTCCTGGAAAAATCGTGCAAACTGAAACCGTGTAAAACGAGACGCAGAATTCATACAAAATAGAAGGATATGTTCAATTAAACTGTTAACCGTGTAAATCAATCTAAAGAAGATAATGAAAGGTCGATGATATGTTCTTTACAACCGTGTAAAATGAGATAAGGATTAAAGGGAAAAAAAGGGGATTTGTTCATTAATTTTTAGAAACAATTTAATGCTTATACTTTTTCAATTTA
>AYEL01079599.1:0-27821 GCA_000484575.1 Olivierus martensii | reverse complement strand
AATAATATATATTATTCAAAATAGAAGATATAGAAGAGAATTAATTATTATGATAATCATTTTTACTCTTGTACATTATAATTATTTAATTTTTAGTTTAACTTATTATTTTCAAACGTAAAAAAATTTCTAGATTTTTCAAAATAAAGTGAAAAAATGAATTAGAAACAAATTTACAGTATTTCATTTTTTGAATAAATGAATAAAATTGTGGATTTAAAATTTTCTGGGAATTTAATTTTATTCCTATTAAAATATATCTTATTTTACTAAAAAAAGATAATCATATCTTTTAGTTACTTATTATTTTTAATAATAATAATAATTATCTTATACAATATTTTTAAAAACTAAGGAATTTCCATTGATGGACGTACAATAGGGAAAACCAATAATTGTAACTTTAAAGTCAATAAGTTCTACTTAAAAAATAATTTTTAACTCTTGTAAGAGAGAAAGTTAAAAATTATTTTATAACTAGAAGTTACTGACCTAAGTTAAATTAATTTGACTTAATATTTTTTTAAATATAAAAAACTGATGCAACTTTGCATAAAATTTGAATGAACTAAATTTCATTTGATTGTAATATACAAAAAAAAATTATATCCATAAATTACAGTATATCTAATTGAATTCTTATTTTATGATTTGCTAATATAAAAAAAAAAATTGTTTTTATTTAAAATATTTTGATTTTACGAATTTATTTATAAATCGGTAATGAATATTATCAAAAATAATATTATTATTATTGTAAATCACTTATTTAATTATATCATTTTTCTTTTCATTTTCATGGTGTATAAAGTGCAATTTCATAATTTTAATTTGTCTCATTAAGCTGAAACCAATTCTGAAAACAGAAATTATTTAGCCTATTATTTTAAAATATCATAAAAATAAACTAGCGTTTCTACTATATTTCTGATCCTATTTTGCTGATATAATAGAAGTCAATATAAAAAAAAGAAATTATAAGTTACTGTTGAAATGAGAACTGTGTAAATATAGCAAAGAGAGAAAATGCATTACAAGGAATAAGATCTTGCTGATTTTGTAACATCATGTTAGACTTCTAATGCAAAGATCTTTGTATTGCTTACATAGGAAAGTGTGATGTGTTATTTTTATTACAGTATTGTATTAACGGATTTTGCATTTAATGATTCATTTCTTTCTCATGTAATGTTTTATATCAATCATCATATTTAAAAAAAAATCATTATATAGTGAATCGGGGCAAGTAGCTTATTTTTCTCTAGTTCGTTAGTATTTAAAGAGGAGGCTATAGAAGGTGATTTATTATAGCCACTATAAGGTCGTCAAAAATATAAAAGATGACTATTATCAGATTATCAATTAATCGCATTGGAAATCGAAAAATTTCCAGTGAGTGTTGGAATTTTCATCAAAAATTATACAGTCATGTTTTGAAGTATTATTATTATTATTATTCGTAATAATATCAGCAATTTAATATATTTAATGTGTAGTGGATACTTGAAAGAATACTTTGCTTTCGATGCCGTTCTAATTTAGCCATTTTAAGTCAAGTGATTAAAAGTTGCATCTCAGCCTGATCAACGGGAAAAATGGCAAGTTTTGCTTCAGGATTAGATGCCGAATTTAAATTTTTGTATTTATGATTTATTTTCATAAATTAAATGACAAGAACATATATTAAGACTCAAGCACAAGTTTTTGCTTTGAAGAAAGTTTAAAATTTGCAGCATAACATATAAACAGAGGAGACATGAATTGCTTCTATGCTTCACAGATATATAGTAGGTCTATAACTATTTTTCAGGACGTTAAAAAAGGAGATTATAGAAAAATGACGATGAAAAATATGGATGGGCCAACACAGTAAATAATTCATTATGTATTTAGTGCTAATTTTATATGAAGGGCTTAGAAAAATGCTAAATTCATTTTCTATTAAATGTTTGGGTTAGCTGATTTTATATGGACAACTCCTACATCTTTTTTTAATTAAAACTGATTACTCTATATTAACTCTTGACTTTCATGATATGGAGCCATACTAAAGGTACCAAAGAGTGGCATCTGGCTCACGAATCGCTACTTGGTCACCTGGGTATATACCACATTTAAATATCTGATTTTATTTAACTATTCTAATTTTATAGAATTTGATAATTTATTCTATTAAAATATACATGATATAGTGAACAAGAAGTTTATTGGATGAGTAAAGAATTAATTTTTGCTATTTATTAAAATAAATACCATCAAAAGCGCAGTGGCATCTCACCCCGAATATTCGGGGTAAGATGACTGATTATGAATTTTGTGAACAAGAAGTTTATTGGATGAGTAAAGAGTTAATTTTTGCTATTTATTAAAGTGAATACCATCAAAAGCGCAGTGGCATCTCACCCCAAATATTCGGGGTAAGATGACTAATTATGAATTTTAAAAAAAATTATAAATCATGGCCCGATTGTTATTTTAAAGTTTTTGATTGAATCACATATACAAAATTTGTTATAAGTACAAAAATATGAAAAGAAAATATTAAAATTTAATATGAGTTTTAGGATCAGAAAAAAGTTGGTCACAAGTACAAAAATATGAAAAGAAAATATTAAAATTTAATATGAGTTTTAGGATCAGAAAAAAAGTTGGTCACCTTCTCCCCGATTCACGATAATGATATAATTATAAAATCATTGCAAATATATTAATCAATATATTAAATATACAAGTAAATTTTTACTTATTTTTTGTTTTAATATTAATTTTTTATAAAGTAAAATGAATTAATCGATTTTCATATATTTTATTTCTCTTTAAGTAACACGTTTGCATTCAAATTTAATTACAATTTTTAATTACAGTTTTTTTTTTTTAATTTTTGTGAAATTACAGAGCGATATTAAAAATAATATAAAAATAAATTATACGGTTCTGTTATATTTCTAATAGAATTTTGCTGATATAACAGAAGTTAATATAAAACAAAAAATATAAGTTACTGTTGAAATGAGAACTGCTTAAATATAGCGAAGAGAGAAAATGATTACAGTTGAGTCTCTGTAATCCGACACTTCCAGTAGTCCGACACTGCGAACCGTCACGCCGCCCAGGTGAAATTTGCATGTCACAACTTGTCCGTGTGCGAGAGAGAAAAACTGATGTAAACAAATTGTTAGTCGCTATTCGTTTGTTGCTCAGGCTTTACAATCGGACTAATTTTTAAGTTCAGTGTAATATTTACCATAAAATAATGTTTTTACTATATCAGTATTTGTTATTTATCTTTATCTTTTGCCATAAATCGGAAAAAAATGAAAAACGAAAATAAAATGTTGACTGTAGTCGAAAAGGCAGAAATAATTAAGAAACTTGACTTGGGAGAAACGTTTAGTGATTTGGCTTTGTTTTATGGGTTTTAGACAAGCCACCATTTATGATATTAAAAAAATCGGGATAAAATTGAGGAGTTTGTGAAAGTTTTGAACTGCAAGAGCAGTGACAGGAAAGTCTTATAAACAGCGTATTCGTTTGTGTAATTTCATTTTTTTCATTTGAACATCCAATAATCCGACAAGCCCCGGAACCATATGTGCCGGATTACGAAGACGCAACTGTATAAGAAATAAGATTTTGCTGTATCTTGATACATTAAAATAAATCATTACATACAAAATGAATAATTAATTTTTTAATAAAATAAAATAAATATGCCAGATAGTAGACGTATAGAAAATTATAAAGAATAAATAAAATGTATTCAATATTATTTCTAGATATTAGAATGTAAAATAGTGCTTTTAAGATATTTTAATATTAAATGAAAACAAACTCAAAAATTTTACAGTATTTTAAAAATAGATAATGATGCAGTAGAGTCTCTCTAATCCGACGCATATGGTTCCAGAGTTTGTCGGATTTCAGAGATTTGTCGGATTATTGGATGCTCAATGAAAAAAAAAATTGAATTACACAAACGAATATGCTCAGTTTATTAAGATTTTCTTGTCATTGCTGTTCACAAACCCCTCAATTTTATCCCGATTTTGTTTCTTGCTGTTCACAAACTCCTCAATTTTATCCCAATTTTGTTTCTTGCTGTTCACAAACCCCTCAATTTTATCCCGATTTTGTTTTCAGTGTTATAAATAGCGGTTCGTACGACACCATAAAACGAAGTCAAATCACTAATCTTTTCTCCCAAGTCAAGATTTTTAATTATTTCTGTCTTTTCGACCACAGTCAATGTCTTGTGTTTTCGTTTTTCACTTTTCCGATTTGTGACATTATGTAAAGATAAATAACAAATACTGATACAGTAAAAACACTTTATAGTAAACAGTGTATGAACTTAAAAATTAGTCCGACTATAATGCCTGCGTAATGAACGAATAGCCATTGACAATTTTTTACATCAGTTTCTCTCTCGCATATCGACAAGTTGTGACATGAAAATTTCACATGGGCGGCGCAACAATTTGCAGAATGTAGGACTACCGGAAGTGTCGGATTACAGAGACTCAACTGTATATTGCTTTTTTCATATTTTATGCATATAATAAAAAAGATATCCAATATACAAACTGTATAAAAATGTTATGGTTGATGTGAGTATTGATAATATATGATTCTATTTTTCAAGCAATCTGGAAATAAAATTGGTTTCCAAAAAGCGTTATATTTATGCGTTCTGTTTGTTGAGACAGTATCGTATCAATTTACCAAAGCCCTCTCCCTTTTTTGTAACTGCGGCCCTCCATATCTCTAGTAAACATGGCTATGGCCCTCAGGTTCCATTATAATTGGACAGCCCTGCTCTAGAACTAGATCTGTTTCAGCCAGGAGAAAAGAATTCGAGCATGAATCTCCAGTTTCTATTGCATTTTTTCATTGGAAAGGATATAGAGTTGGAGTTTATGGAAAGAAAAATCAGATAAGTGTTGGGCTGATTTTCAGCCAGTAATGATATAATCTTCTTTAAGTATTACAGATGGCTCTAAGCATTACATTATCTGTTCCTAACTTATTATTATAACGAAGATGAACTATCAATAATCTAAAATCAGTGAGGTATACAATCTCTTTTTCTATACAAAAATATGGGTCCAAAGGAGAATAAATAATAATACAATAAATTCTCTAAAATCTGGTATCTTTTTTTATGGGGAAAAAAGTTCAATTATGGATCTAAAATTTGGAAATTCTAATAAGCACAATTGGGCATTTTGTTTAATAGTTAAAAACATAAAAAATTATAAAACAATAAACAGAATAACTATTTATTATTTTATAATATTTTATTTAAATACTACCAAATATTAAATATTTTTCTGTTTTTCTTGTTGTAAAGATACATTCTCCCCCATCAAATTTCGTTGGCCTGTCTCAGAAAATGAACTAATCAGTGCCTATTCTTACTTCCATATTGAATCCAAACTGAAAAAATTTAATATTAGTCATAATATAAATTTATATTTTTTCAAGAATATAAAAAAAAATGTAGAGCTAATCTTTTATTGAAGTGTCTGAATTAAATGTCTCATTAAAAGCAAAAATTTAGTGAAAGGCCAAAAGCATCACTATTTTGTAACATTCTCTTAAAGGTGCATTTACTCTATATAATCACAAGCAAATATGCATGAGTGAACAAACATTTTCAATATAGTGTAAATGGTGATGGAACATGAACAAAATCATTTGCTCATATTTGGAGGCAAGGCAGTAAATTTATGAACCTTCAAAGGAAATTTGTGCTCAAGTGTGAAGTCATTTTAAGAGTTGTCTTGTAACAAATGAAGAAATTATTATTGCATCATTTTCTGTCAGCAAAAAAATAAATATTGTAGCTATTTTTATTAGTATTGTTCTTAATTTATTAAGATGTTATTATTATTAAAGTTCTGAATGTTTTTTAATTTAATAAAATTGATAGTAATATGGAAGCTATAGTGTGTATAATGAAATAAAGATTTTGCAAAAAAAATTTTTTTATATTTTCTCTGTTCCTGACAAAAATGAAATAGTGTAATATGTAATTGAAGAATTCATATTACCAATATGCAGTATATAAAATAGTGAGGTCAACCATTATCTTCTTTTTAAAATCAATTTAGCAATCAATAAGCATCTTAAATTCTGCTTAATATCATTTAAAGTTATATATTCAAATATTTTCAAAATTAAGAATGGTTCTAAGTGAATGGTTCTTAGTTTTGAAAATATTTCAATATACAGTGAAACCCCGCTCGTGCGTTCCCGTATCGTACGACTTTCCCGCTTTAAACGTCTATTTTCGGAAGTCTGAGCATTTTCCTATACATGCAATGTAAAACTTTCCCTCTTCCTACGTTTTAATTATATAACTTTTTTATTATGACGTCATCAGAGTTCCCGTTTCGTGCGTTTTCCCGGCTCGTTCGACTTTTCGGGCCGGTCCCTGAAAACAGGGATTTATACAGTGAAACCCCTGTCGGGGGTTTCACTGTATAAACCCCGACACGAATCGCTACTTGGTCACCTGGGTATATAGTATACCTGGGTATTTCACTGTATATACCCCGACAGGGGTTTCACTGTATATGTATACATGAACAAATATTATTTCTTAAAGTATTTTTAGAGTAGCTATCTATATTCAGTAGATGAAAAACCATGCTCAAAACTCGTTCGACTTTTTGGGCTGGTCCCCGAAAAGTTTCAAAATCGGGGTTTCACTGTATAACTTTAAATGATATATTAAACACTTTCATATCAAAATGTTTTTGGCTATATTTGTGTTAATATTCTCTTATTTATTAAATACTAGTCAGGGTACTGTATGTTGCTAAGGAATTTCAGATACATAATATAGTTTGTGTCAACTTCTTGTTATCATGATGTCAGGCACTCTGGCAAGTAAAAAAATAAGTTTTAGTTTAAATGAAATTATAATATTTATGGATAATAAACTCACAGTGAACTATGTAGAAGCTTAATTTTCATCATATGATTTATTATCTATTATCTCTTTGTATCCAATTTTAATGTTGATCTAAGGGCAGATTATAATGTCATGATTACATCATTTTTCCAATGAAATAACATCATATTAAATGTTTATCATGGCTGTTTTATGATGTCACTATATATTTATTAAAAAGGGAAGAAAAATAAAAAATTCAGTTATAAATAGTTTTATAATATTTTCATTATAAAATAAAATTCAAGCATTGTTCAGGGAATTTTTTTCCAACATGATGATGTCATTCATTGTTGTAACCATATTGATATCATCAATTGTTACATTATTGTGGTGCCAATGTTGTTGTACAGAAATGTTATTTGTGATGTCATCCCAAATTCAAACAAAAGTTTGAAGGATTTAAATACATAATTCATTGAGACTCTAAATCAATGGTTCCCAACGTTTTTCTGGCCATGCCCCACTTAAGCATCTCTAAAATCCTGATACCTCCTGTGACATATAATTTTTATTATTCAAAAAGTGAACGTGAAAGTGGAAATATTGATCTATTAAATTTTTGGCCGAATTACAACTATGCAAAAATCTTTCAAAAATATTAAAGACTACTTGCTTAATACGATACTAGATTAAATACAGCTCATTAGCAAGTATGGATTTTATTTAGCATAACGTTTTCGGACTATAAATACAGCTCATTCGCAAGTATGGATTTTATTTAGCATAACGTTTTCGGACTGTATTAGTCCCTCATCAGTGCTGCTAAACATTACAAAAGAACATCGACATACAATAGAACATCATCGTTATAAATAGAACATAACAATATTCAAAGATAGAACACGTTTACAAAATTCAAAGATTACTAAATTTAAAAAATTTATACAGATAATAATAAAGATTATACAATATTCTTGTGGCCAAATTATATAAAAAGAAATAAACAATATAAATTATTAATCACTCCTAAATAATAGACATTATACGTGATTTGAATAAACCAAAGCAAACATTAGAACTTTTAAATGCATCCAATCAATATATACTGTATGCGACTTATAATATAAGTCCTCTTCCAAATTATATCTCACCACCATTCTGTGATAATTGTTCATCCTTGTCACCTATACGGGTGTTCACAGATTACACAAATAAAGAGTACTCAAAGAAGGTTATATGTTACTATTTCTTTATAAGTTATTATACACGCACCATTTCCATGATTCTGGGACTTCTATGGGTGTGGTCTCGTTTATAATCATTCTTCCGGAGTCCCTTCTCTATCTCAATCGCTTCATAGAATGTAATACCGAACGGGTCATTCATGGTTTTTATTATCTTTGCATTATTCCACTGGATTGTAATATCCTGTTCATACGCTTTAAGTGCCAATGCTGTATTAAGGTTACCCTTACGTATATCATATAAATGTTCCTTTAATCTTTTAATAAAGTTGCGGGTAGTGCTACCTATATAGTACCTTACTTCGCCATTATCATTATAGTAAACAGGTATAGAGTATACCCCTGAATACCTATGTATAGGTACATGATCTTTAGCATTCCTAAGTTGGTCAAATACGGTAACCCCTCTTATCCATGCAATCTTATAGTTCGTGTGTTTGAGATTTTTATTAATAATTTTACGCAGGTTGTCATCATAGGTAAGTTTTCTATACTGGCGGTTATCTGGCTCTGACGTAACCTGATTAATAGACTGTCGTCCAACCATCATATTATGGGATATACTACTAAGTAGTCCTTTTAGTACTTTAAAGCTGTACCCGTGTCTCAGTCTTTGTGAAAAAATGTATTCAAACTCACGGAGTTTGTCTGTCCACTTCGTAATGTGGGTGAAAGCCCTTATGAACAACGACCTGAATGCAGCTAACTTATACATGTAAGGGTCTTTCGACCAAGCTGGGATCAATACAGGTGAATAGCTGGGCTTACGGTAAATATCAGTAATGAATTCACCATTTTCAACAGTTATAAGTACATCCAGGAAATGGAATGTAGTACTTGAGGTTTGGTCAATTTTCAGTTTTAGACCTAGGGTACTATCAGATAATTTATCAGCTAAGAGGTGTGCATGTTGTTTCCCATACCATACGACACATAAGTTGTCCACATAGTTCAGATAATTTATCAGCTAAGAGGTGTGCGTGTTGTTTCCCATACCATACGACACATAAGTTGTCCACATAGCGTATATATAGTCTGATTTCAGATTTTAGGGTATGT
Source organism: Olivierus martensii (assembly GCA_000484575.1). NCBI lineage: Eukaryota > Metazoa > Arthropoda > Arachnida > Scorpiones > Buthidae > Olivierus > Olivierus martensii. The sequence continues at coordinate 18,617 of AYEL01079599.1, read as the reverse complement.
AACACAGAACTCTCCTTGTACCTTACTACAAGTTCTGCAATAATGCCCGCTAGGGGGCCTCCTATGGGCACACCTACAGTCTGGAGGTAGTAAGACCCTTGGAACATAAAATATGAGTTGTAAACAATCAGGTGGCATATATCTCTAATTAATTTAGGGTTACCTTGCGGTTCTGGCAAGAACTGCAGTATGAAACGGTACAGCATAAGGGCCGCTGGGGCTTGCTCTATCGAGGGATACAAGCTGAGGGATATGCTAAATAAAATCCATACTTGCTAATGAGCTGTATTTAATCTAGTATCTACTATGCAAAAATATTAAAACTATAGCTTATTAACAATAAAAGCATAACTAAATTAAAGTATAATAAAACAATACTTGGATGTAACATATAATAACAACAAACTTAACAGGGGATAAACCATTTTACGAATTAACCAAATGAACAAGCCAAACTTCCCCTGGTGGATAAAGTTTAAATTACATTCTTTACAGCGATTAATTTTTGAATCAAAGCTATAGTGCCACCATCTATTGAATTAATAATTAATTTTGAATTTAGAACTAAGGTGGCGCCATCTAGTAATTAATGATTAAACAATAATTTTCAAATTTATTTTCCCGAAATAAAATTTCGCTACCGCACCGGAATTGAACCGGGATCTTTGGGTTAACGCCCCAACGCCTTAAAATCCCGGTTCGATTCCGCTACGGTGGTGAAATAAAATTTCGCTACCGCACCGGAATTGAACTGGGATCTTTGGGTTAACGCCCCAACACCTTAAAATCCCGGTTCGATTCTGCTACGGTGGTGAAATTTTATTTCGGGAAAATAAATTTGAAAATTATTGTTTAATCATTAATTACTAGATGGCGCCACCTTAGTTCTAAATTCAAAATTAATTAATTATTAATTCAATAGATGGTGGCACTATAGCTTTGATTCAAAAATTAATCATTGTAAAGAATGTAATTTAAACTTTATCCAGCAGGGGAAGTTTGGGTTGTTCGTTTGGTTAATTCGTAAAACTTGGATGTATGTTGCACATTATGCAACTGCTTACTACATTCTATTATAATACTTATTGCACCAAACTGCCATGCACTACTAATAATAGTGGTTCAATAATAATCACTGCTACTTTCTTCTGGTATCTCCTTTTATGTATTTGGATGTTCTCTGCATACTTACCCTTAATTGGGTTTTCTGCCATTCACTAAATTTGCCTGGTCCTAATCCATGGTGATATTATAGTACAAAACCCTCTGTGAGAGTGCAATGTAAGATTGATGTCATCCTTGTGCTCCTTCAGCCTTTTGGATAGTGGCCTAAGTAATATGATGCCTCTCTCAAACATTCCCAAAAAAAGGGGTTTAAATTTTCTATGTTGTTATGTACTGATTAATATTAATAATTAATCGGTACATAACTGTAACAATGCTGTCTGTACTGTAGTGCTGCCATAGCATGATACATTTGTTGTTTGATTACATAAGGTATCATTGGAAGGATGAGTTCAAATCTTTTTTTTTATAATTTTTTTTTAATCGAAACTGAAATGGATTATTGTAAATGTACTTTTATTAATGAGCATTTACTAATTGTAATTATTTAATTTTTTGCTATGTCCTTTAAACATTTCTATCACAAATATTAAATACACATATAAAGGAATGTAATTAATAAAGTTTTTTTACACAAAATATTTATTTTAATTAAAAAATACAGATTATATTATTATTCTTCATCAGGAACCATCTCGATTTCTATGGCCAATGCGTATCTATTCAGGTGATACTCATCACAAAATCATCCAAAACAGAATATTGTTTTATAGTACATGCATTTATTAATTAACATTTGCTGTTGTTACACTAATTAAATGCCCCTTGTATTTCAACCAATGAAAGTTGCTTAAAGACAGACCTTATTTTTAAATATCAATAAAATATGTTTCTCTATCTCAATAATGAAAAACATTGTATGCTTGTAGAAATGTAGGATTCATAAAATGTGCACATTGTAAAGCAATATTTTGTTTTGGATGCTTTTATGATGATTATCATCCAAATGACACATCAGCCATAGATATCAAGGAGGATCCCAGTCATCTATAATACCGTATTACTTTGAATTTAAGCCGCACCCAAATTTTATGTCTTCAAAATTTGAATAAAAAGTGTGGCTTAAATTCGAAGTAATACGGTAATATAATCTGTATTTGTTAATTAAAATAACTATTTTGTATAAAAAAATTTGTTTATTAATTATATTCCTTTATGTGTGTGTTTAATATTTGTGATAGAAATGTTTAAAGGGCATAGCAAAAAAATTAAATAATTACAAAGTAGTAATTTCTCATTAATAAAAAGTACATTGTACAATAATCCATTTCAGTTTTGATTAAAAAAAATAAAAAAACAAGACTTGAATTCACATCCTTCTGATGATGCCTTATGTAATCAAATGGCAAATACATTGTGCTACGGCATCACTTATTAAATTGTTAATATTAATCAGTAGGTGCATCGTAATTAGAGGTGTATCGTATTACTTTACCATGGATTTGTAGAGTGTAGTAGTACAATATATATAAAAATCAGTAAAATTGCAGGGGGTCATGGTTGGCACTCCCCTGGTTAGTGTACTTTTCAATCTTCTTTTTAAACTTCAGCATTACTCTATTTATGCCTACTGGATACAGCATGTTTTCATTGGGATCCTTCATAGAAGTGCTGATACTATCTTCCACTGTTTCTCCTAATTTTACACCACAGTTTCTAAATTACATTCTTAGGATCTCCATGGGATATTGACCTTTTTAATTATCCATTTGATTTCTTCATTAATTACTTTCTGAATGCTTTAGTGGGTTATAATTCTTAGAAGGGCAAGGGCACCAAGAGTGACCATCTTAAATTTCCATGGTTCTACAGAAGTATTTTTAATAGAGATATGCATGCCCTTGCAATATACTTAGGTCATATATTCACCAATTACAATTTTAATATTTAGATTGAGGTATTCAATGTCATGTTCACTATGTCTGTTTTTTAAAACAAGGCTCAATGGTCAATAACAGTTCAAAAGCTCATTAAAGTGAAAAAGAAATTTTTTATTACCGAAAAATACATTGTGCTACGGCATCACTTATTAAATTGTTAATATTAATCAGTAGGTGCATCGTAATTAGAGGTGTTATGTAAAATAGGTAATTGGTTCTTGCTTTGTGAGATTCTGGCCATTAGCCAACCTCACAACGAATAAGCACAATACCAATTGTTTAAGAAATATTTATTTTCATATTTTACATCGTTGTTCATCACTTAAGAAATATTTATTTTCATATTTTACATCATTGTTCATCATCTAAATTAAATATTTATTTTCACATTTTACATCATTGTTCATTATCTAAATTAATAACTTACCAGGAATTGCATTTACATCATTGTTCATCATCTAAATTAATAACTTACCAGGAATTGCGAATTTTACTCGTTGTTCATCATCTAAATTAATAACTTACCAGGAATTGTGCATCATTGTTCATCATCTAAATTAATAACTTACCAGGAATTGCGTCCTTATAACCACAATACTAACTGTTTAAAATATATTTATTTTCATATTTTACATCGTTGTTCATCATCTAAATTAATAACCAACCAGGAATTGTGTCTCATACCATCATCAAACCAACTGCCAAATCATTTAAAATTATATAATTTTAGATTAAATAGAATTAAATCAGGTCTGACAGGGGTAATAACTTACCAGGAATTGCGTCTCATACCATCATCAAACCAACCGCTTAAAAAATATTTATTTTCATATTTTACATCATTGTTCATCATCTAAATTAAATATTTATTTTCACTTTTATCGTTGTTCATCATCTAAATTAATAACTTACTAGGAATTGCATCTCATGCCATCAAAAAACCAACCAAAGGAATTGCATCTCATACCATCATCAAACCAACTGCCAAATCAAAACCGAAATAAAAATCAATTTTTAATCAATCAAAAATCTTTACCATCACAAAGCTGAACAATAGTAATATTAAATAGCTAACGGCAAAAAGCCCATCTTTCTGGTGTTTCACCCCTTCAAAGCCAAGTGACTTCTTGGACTGCTCCTCGTCTGGTTTTACTAATCGAAAATTAACACTAATTTGTTAATTGACATATAAAAACAAAGCCTATCTTTCTGGTGTTTCACCCCTTCAAAGCCAAGTGACTTCTTGGACTGCTCCTCATCCTGTTTTACTAATTGAAAATTAACACTAATTTGTTAATCGACATATAAAAAAGGAAGCGGAGCTTTGTTAGTAAGACTGGTCTATGCTTACAACTCACGGTTTTACTAACCGAAAATTAACGGTAATTTGTTCATTGACATCATAAAAAGCTCCTCGTTCGGTTTTACTAACCGAAAATTAACATTAATTTGTTAATTGACATCATTAAAGGGACGGACATTTGTTAGTAAGACTGGTCTATGCTTACAACTCGCATTAATTCTAACCGAAAATTAACGGTAATTTGTTAATTAACATCATAAAAGGAGGCCAACTGAAAATTAACAGTAATTTGTTAATTGACATCATAAAAGGAGGTGCATTACTAACCGAAAATTAACATTAATTTGTTAATTGACATCATAAAAGAGAATGGACCCTTATTAGTAAGACTGGTCTATGCTTACAACTCGCATTAATCGAATATTTGCTGAAACGGTATCATTTTTATAAGTTGCACTAATTGAATATCGCATTATTCAAACTCACACTAACTGAAAAATGGTATCAATTTTATAAGTCGCACTAATCGAAATTAAACGGTATCATTTTTATAAGTCGCACTAATCGAATATCGCATTATTCGAATGTATCATTTTTATAAGTCGCACTAATTGAATATCGCATTATTCGAACTCACTGGTCTATGCTTACAACTGGCATTAATCGAATATTTGCTCGCACTAACTGAAAAACGATGCAACTCACATTAATCGAATATTTGCTCGCACTAACTGAAAAACGGTGACTCGCATTAAACGAATATTTGCTCGCACTAACTGAAAAACGGTATAAACTCTCATTAATCGAATATTTGCTCGTGCTTACAACTCACATTAATTGAATATTTGCTCACACTAACTGAAAAATGTATCATTTTATAAGTCAACTAATCGAAATCGCATTATTCGAACTCGCACTAATTGAGGCCTACCTGTATTAATCGAAATCGCATTATTCGAACTCGCACTAATCGAGGCCTACCTATTGGCAATTCGAATATCGCATTATTCGAACTCGCACTAATCGAGGCCTACCTGTATTTAAAAATAATGTAAAATATCGTAGAGAATGGGATAGCACCCATTCATATCTTCATATCTGATCCATGAGGGATGAAAAATATGCATATGCACTTAGCACCACAACAAAAAACTTTAAAATTATAAAAATGTATAATAAAATTTACTTTATATTATAAATTAAAGGTTTTTATATCTGTGAAATATAATAATAATATTCTAAAAACATTCTAGATATTTGTAAAATTGTTTATTTTATAAATGTCTCATGAATTACATATTTATATTTCCTAAATTTATATAGACTATTGTTTAAATTCAAAATACATTATAATTTTAAAAGAAATATTGTTTTGAAATATTACATATCCCATATATCAGATATAAATTTCAAAGACAATAGCTAGAAAAATACTACAGAGTCAATGTTTTGATGATAAGAATAAGAATAATAATCAGGATCAATTAAATATAGCAAAATCTATGAATAAATATGTAGAAAAGAAAAATTCTTATAAAACTGAATGATCAGGTTTTAAAAAACATAGTTCATAAAATTAACTAAAACTTATTTTTGGGAGAAAATGTCTAAATTTTAGTTTTAATTATATAAGATGATTAAAAATTTTTTCTTAAGAGTCATAGCCTATTTGTAAGATTACCTTATAAAAATGATTCCAAAATTTTTCCAAAAAAAAATAATTACTATTAATAATCAAATTATTTGTTTTGTATATTTAATTGTAGTTCTTTCAAACAATAATAACTGTTTTAATTACAGTTAGAATTATAATTTATAAATTAAAATGTGGAATAAAAACTGAAATATCAAATTTTATAAATTATTTCCTTCAGTCTGTGATCTTTTAATTGATTTAGCTAAGTTAAGAACTAAAGTCAATCTTGGTGTTCATGATTGATTAGCAGATTACCTTCAGTTAAGATTTTATAAAATTCAATCTCTTATTCACTTCAAAATTGTGTGTTATTTTTTTCAAACATGAAGCATTCTAGAAAAATTTTATTATTAATTTCATAAAAAAAAATAAGGTAGTTTGTCTTATATGTCATTAATTTCAGAACTTCATATTTTTTGTTATTCTTATTTGAAAAAAAATTTATGAATGACTAATAAACATTTTAAAATGTTATTAGATTTATTAAATTTTTTTACTGTAAAACAATATTTTTTTCAAACATGAAGCATTCTAGAAAAATTTTATTATTAATTTCATAAAAAAAAAGGTAGTTTGTCTCCTATCTCATTAATTTTAGAAATTTTCATCTTCAGTCATTTTAATTTGAAAAACTATTTCAAATGATTGATGACTACTTTAAAATGTTATTTAATTTAGTAAAATATTGTCTTGAAAAATGGCAGAATGAAGGCAAATGCATAGATGTAAGAAGATTGTTTTATAGATAAGAAGATAGTTATTTGGAGATTGGCTCACACATTTATGAAAGCAAGATCTGTAGTTTTATTTTTGTTTGCAAACATTAACAAAACTGGAGATTGGCTCACACATTTATGAAAGCAAGATCTGTAGTTTTATTTTTGTTTGCAAACATAACAAAACTATAGATCTTGCCCTGCAGAAGAATTCACATCAAATTCTGCCCCATTCACATCAAATTCATTTGCATTAATCATTTTTCTCCATTTACTATAATAAAACTGATTAATTAACTGATTAAATTGACATTTAAAATTTATCAATTACAAATCTATATGAACAATGTTCTTTATCATATTTTATTAATATACACATTCAGAAAAATCTTGAAATTAAAGCTACATTATTAAATATACAGTAGAAAAAAGTTTTAAAAAATTTTTGTTTACATAATACGTGTTGAAAATATCTTGCTGTTCAATTTTTAATTAATGTCATATATATATTTTTTTATATTAAATGAAATTGTTATAAAAATTGCAATTAAACATGAAATTGAATGAATTATATAGTTAAAAAAATTTTAAGGAATGTTGGAATATTCATATAATTAATATGAAATATGCATTGTTCCAATTATATTAAATTTTATTTAAAAAGTGATTATTTTAAATTATGCTAATTCAAAATTAAAATCAAAATAACATAACAGATGCTATGAATAAAATTTTTTAGCACATTTGATTCTCTATTGAAGCATTCTATACTATTAATTAATAAACAAAATCAGATTTGGAAAATTACTAAATGTCAGTTACTACATCATATATATATTCAAGAACATTCTTGTGTGCACATATATATGTATACCCTTGAATGTTAACAGTATATATAATATATTATGTGTGTGTGTGGAATTAAATTATTTTCAAAAAGAATTTAAAATGTAGGTTTTAATTATTATTGAAAGTCTAGAATTTGATCATTTATAAATGGATTTAACAATTTATATACACAGTATATATTTATATATTTTTAATGGTAATCTCATGTTTCTGACTTATAATGATTAAATATATATATTATCATTGTTATATAAATAATAGAATGTTTCACTAATATAGTATACTCCTGATTAACCAGATAGTTATAAAATGGATTATCCCAGATAATTGATTTTCTTTGCAAAATACTTAAAAAATTGGAATTATGGGTAATATGCATTTAATATTAAAAACATAAACAAACAAATAAATTGCATAATACATATATCCAAATGTTTTATAATTTATTGAAAAAAACAAGAAATTGGTTTATTTACAGCAAGGAATTATTGCAATATTTGCAATTTTAATTTGATTCCATTTTTATTGTCAATTATTCAAAATATAATAAAGAAATTAATCTGAGATGTTTAAAAATCTTTCAGATAGCACATCTGTGATAAAAACATCGATAATTATCATTTCAGAGTTGTGGATTACCCCTAGTTAATCTGCAACCTGGATAATCCAATCATGGATAATTGGGAATTTACTGTAATAGAAATTATTTTACAATATATGTATATATTTGTAATAGTAATAAAATACTAATAATTCAAAATAAAATATTTAATTGTAATGATGATTTGTTATAAAATTCTCAACTAAGCAGTTTATTAGAATTTTATATGTTAGTCATATAATAATAAATTATTGCTGGATAACTGTGTTTATATATTTTTAAATATATGTAAGTGAAATGAATTTATTAATAAAATAGGTTTTTGTTTTTATTCCAGATGATAGGATGTTCATGATAAAATTACATGATGAATGAAATAAAACAAATGTGTGTCAGTGAAGAAAATCATGTCAAATGCAAGATTTATTCTCCAAGTCCATGTTGGCACATTCAGCACATTTTACGAAGCTTTATCAATAGAAGCAAGCAAACAGACAATATCAGATGAAATAGTATCATGTGTTGTAGAAAAATTAGGTCTTAAATATCCTCAGAATTATGAATTGGCAGAAGTGGTGTATGATGCAAATGGACAAGATTGTAAAGAAAGGCGACTTGGAGGTACTGAATCTCCAGTTGCATTGCAATTACTTTGGCCTCGTTCCACATCTCTTGTTGAATGTGATAGGGAGTTTCAGGCTCCCCAATATCGTTTCTGTTTACGTCAGAAATTTAGTGACAGTGCTCGACATGGTTTATTATGGCCAGATAGCACTGACCATAAATTAATCCAAGAATATTTTTTGCGATTCTTATATCAGCCACGTGATAAAGAATATACAGATTTATGTAAGCTTCCAAATTTAACTGAACAAACATTACTTGAAAATTTAAAAGTGAGATTTGAGAAAGGCCACATATATACTTATGTTGGTTCTATATTAATAGCTGTAAATCCATTTAGATTTTATCCTATATATAATCCAAAATATGTGAAACTCTATCAAAATCATCAGCTTGGTGATCTGCCACCACATATATTTGCAATTGCAGATGCAGGTTATCAATTAATGCTTAGACAACGAAAAAATCAATGTATTGTTATTTCAGGAGAAAGTGGATCTGGAAAGACAGAAAGTACACATTTGTTATTACATCATTTAACAGCTCTTAGTCAAAAGGGTACTCATGGAAGTGGTGTAGAGCAAACTATTCTTAGTGCTAGCCCTGTTTTAGAGGTATGTATAATTAATTTCATTAAATATTTATAATTAAAAAAATCTCAATCATTTTCTGAATTAAAAAGAATTTCTTGTAAATTCTTTTTAATTCAGAAACATTATGAAATATATATAGTTATTTTTAAGTCAGTGCTTATAAAGCCAAGCAGATTTGTTCATAATTTAATAATATATATTAATATAGATGGCATTAAGATATAAATATTGAAAATATAATTTTATGAAAATGTTTATATTCAAAATAAAAATGATTGCAGTAGAAAAATATTTAAATTAAATATGACAGAAAATATTATATATTTTTAACAATAAACTTTAACATGCTTAAAAATTAGTGAATTACTAAAGCAACTCTCTAATAGTTTTGTTGTTGTTCTAATATTTTTAGTTCTATATGTAATGGTTACTTGAAACTTTAAATTATTAACATGCTTAAAAATTAGTGAATTACTAAAGCAACTCTCTAATAGTTTTGTTGTTGTTTTAATATTTTTAGTTCTGTATGTAATGGTTACTTGAAACTTTAAATTGTAAGTAAGTTGAAGTTGACTAGTTGACAGTGGTCAAAATGTTCCTTTAATTATAATAAAGCATTTTCTGCCTAGTAATGTTTTGTTTCTTACAGTTACAAAGTATCAATATGTCTACAACTTAAATAAATATTATATAGTAATCCTCTGGTTTTTATTGATTGTCTTGTTTTCTGCCTAGTAATGTTTTGTTTCTTACAGTTACAAAGTATCAATATGTCTACAACTTTAATAAAAATTATATAGTAATCCTCTGGTTTATATTGATTGTCTTTGAAAATATTTGATTAAACTTTTATAATTTAAATTATTTAATTTTTATTTTATGTTAATAGTTCTCTGAGGTCTGAAGTTGGACTTAAATATCCCAGAGATTAAAAAACTTGATTGATTGAAATTATAAAACAATTTAAATTTCAATTCAGTAAAAATAAAAATAGAAGAGAGAAACTGTTTAATATGTAGTTTCATTTGCATAATAATTTTTATTTGATGGTGGGTAAAATTACATATGGTATGAACATATGCTCATCTTTCCAGTACTTTATTCAAAACAGCTGTTTTACATTTATTGAAATAATGACATCATTGCTGTATTGCTAAAAAAACAAATCAAATTTATTAAGTTTAAGTAAATGATAATGAAATTAATTTTAATAATAATTATTCTTTTTTATATTGACGATATAATAAAGAATATAATTATACAGTTTGTACTTTTAAGTTAAAAAATAAAATTTTTAAATTGATAAATTATTTTAATTAGAAATAATTAAATATTTAATATAATTACTTAAGAATATAATAACTCTTTTAATTGAAATATTATGATCTTATTCTAAAACACATTTTAAGATCATTTATTAATTAAAAAAATATTTTAAATTAATGTTGAAAATTGTTATTTATTTTAGATGAATGCATTTCTACCTAAATTCTCTCACCTTTTCCAATATAACACTTATTGAGTTAAAACTCTTAAATCTGGGAACTCGTAAACCAGAAATCCTAAATTGAGAACTGTTTGTACTTTAAATTTAAATGTGAAACTGATGATGGTTAAAAGATATTGGCAAAAATGTTTTCCTATGAATAATTTAACACATGATTAAAACTATCTTTGCTCAATTAATGTTGATGTTTTCTTCATTGAAATAAATTTTTGTAATTAATAAGAATTTAATTCAGATAGATTAAAAGAAGTATTTAAATAAAGTTCTAAAAGAAATAATCTATATTTTTATTATTTTATTTCTGAATAGTTGAAAGTATTACAAGATTAGAAAAAAATTGAAGAGCATCTTCAGCATGTTTAATTCTGCTGAATTTCATAAAAATCTACCAATATTATTAAAAGTTATTAGAGGATATATTTTGAATTTTAATATTTGCTCTTTTGAATCATCAAAGATAAAATATATGATAGCTTGTCTTGTATTTTTGATGATTATCTTTGAATCATCAAAGATATGGCATCAAGATGACTTTCAATGCATAATTTCCATATTGAATTTCATAAAACAAAATTCTATTAATTGGTTCAAAATTAAGAAGGGATATATAGATGCACAGAAAGCATAGTGATCTTATAAATTTTATTTTTCTTTTAAATAATAATAAATCATTACTTTAAAAGTTTTAATAAATTTAATATTAAAATAATTGACCTTTAACATCTGCTGATGTTTTTTTATAATGCATTCAGTTTTGAAATTCATTTTTGAATTTAACAAAAGAAAAGAGAAATAATTTTAAAAAGTTAAATGCCCATGTAAAATTAATAATTTTGTAATTATATAAAATGAAAAATTTTTGGAAATCAGAGAGATTTTATTTTTGAGTGAGAGATCATTTTAAATTATGAACATTTTACATATAGAATGATCTTCAAACATTTGATATATTTATTAATGGGATGATATATTAAATAAATCATTTTTGAATATGATAATTTACAGTTCCTAAATTTATTTCTAACTCTTAAGTTCTAACAATTCTAGACTCTTCCATACTTTTAGGTATTGTAGACTGTTTCGTTTAATAAAACTTAAAAAAAACTTATAAATTCAAAACTTATCATTGATATGGATCACTACTCTACCTTATTGACAATTAGTGAAATGGTTCATTTCAAATCACATTTATGTAGGCATATATAAATTCAAAGTTAGAACACTCGTAGACATTTTTTGGATTTTTTTATATGAAATAATACTGTTGTGGGAATGGTCCTATCTATTGTTCTAACAATTGCTATCTTTTTGATATTGATAAAAAATTTATCAATATCAAAAAATACTCTTAAAAGAAGGAAATTTATTGTAAAAGAAAGGGCATTATATCATTTGTATTGAATTATACTAATTTATGTTGAAATTTTTAACAGCAGGAAATGAAACATCTTAATTTAATTAACTGAGAAGTCCAATACCATATGATTGACTCACTATCAAAAATTAAATATTGCATGCTGGTATTTTATTTTCCTCTGATGTTGAATTTCTTACTACTTTGAAATTTCATTTGTTTTAGCCAACTTTCTTGAGAAATGTAGGCTAAAACAAATGAGATTTCAAATAAAAGTATGACAGGACAGTAATTTTTAAATCTTACTTTTTACAAGAAAGTGGGGCTTATATGATCACATTCTCTATATCTATGACTTATAATAATAACTTTTGAACTGGAATTAGATTTTTATGAAATTTAGCAGGAATGTTTTTCATTAAACATCCCTATTAAACAAATTTAAAGTCATGTTTTTATCTTAAACGTGACTTTGAGATCACATTTTTGATCTTATAACTTCAAACATTTAAAAATGATGGATATTAAAATTTCTAAGATTTTCTTTCTTAATGTCTTTTGAATCAATTGATGGATTTTTATGAAATTTAGCAGAAAGTCATTAATTATAATATTGATTGTTCAACTTCAACCATTTAAAAATATCAAACCTTCAAGTTTTTGAGATTTTTTTCCCCAAACAACTTTTGAACTATTAAATTGATTTTTATGAAATTCAGTAGGAATATCATGCAATCACAGATGACTTTGCTTGCCGATTTATTTTTAATATATTGAGTATTGGAAACAAGAATTCTCAGGTTGTAAACATCCCAATTATTGAGGACTAGACATGCATATTATAATACATAAAATCTAGGAAATCCATAAGTCAAACATAATCTAAAAATTATCAAGAATTGATCTGGATAATTGATCAGTAATTCATCAATAATTATCAAGAATTTGATATGATAATTTAACAATTATTTTCCAAAAATCTTATTTCAGAAAAATAATTAAAAAAAATTACAGTTCAGTTCTTTAAATATTAAATAGCTCCACCTCCGCCAACTTAAAAGTAATGTATTATCAAGAAATATCTCAATTAGATTGTACAAATATAATCTAAATTAATAAATAATTATTAAAATTACAGCTTAATTTAAAAATATTCCTCTGAGGTCATTTAGCTTGTTATATTATTTTTGAAAAGTTTTGATCTTGTTTTGTTGATGTATTTTAAATACAAATTTTTGATGAAGTTATGATAACTTATTATCTGCTTATAGTTTCTTATTTATAACAAATTTGTTTCAATTTTAATATATTTTTTATCATTTTGAAATTAAAATTATTTTTCAAGATATTTACTTCTGAACTTGATGACTTTTAACATTAAAAATATCTTTTAACATATTGAATGGAGAAAACAATTTTTTCTTATATAAAACATGAAATCTACCTGGATGTGTGATGATCTACCTGTGAAATGTAACTTTTAAATGTAGTGTTATTCAGAATATTTAATGAACAGTGTTATGTAATTATAAATAACAAAATTTTCCTTTAGATCAGTAATAATTTAATTATTACTTATCAATTAGTATTTTATCTACTATAGAAAAATTAACCAAACCGATTCAGCCAAACTTCCCCTGGCTAAGCCAAATTTGATATGACTATAGAAAAATTATTTTCATAGTTGAATGTAAACAAAGAATGCCTCCATTTAAATGAGAATAGCAGCCTAGATGTTCTCCTGAAGAACTGGTTTCAGGCCAAAGACATTTTCCATCTTATAAATTTGAATTTTAATTGTAGCTGATTTTGAGCATTTTAAAAATGGTGGGATATAACATTTATAGACTGCATATCATCTATTTGATTGAGGTCAATTTTCAGCAAGAAACCAAAAAACTATTGAAAATACAGAGAAAAAATATAAAAATAGAATAATAAGCAAGTATAGTAATTTGTGAAGAATTAATATGTTTTCAAAGAAAATTTAAGATAAATAATATGATTAAGATGACATGGTTTTGAACATCTTAACACTGAGTCAACATTCCAGCAAATTTTAATTATTAATAATATTTCATTCATTGAAGATTCTGGTAATAAGAGGATGAAAGAAAATTTTTTTTTTGTGCATATTACATTTTATAAACTTATAAGTGGAGTTTAAAGTTGAAATACTGAATTTTGGCTCATTGTTTCAAAAAGAAAATTAAATTACTCGGAAAGCAAAGCAACAGGAAATCTCAAAATTTTGTAAAGTTTGAAAATAAGATCATATATATGTCTTAATTTACATAAATATTCAGAATTTGGAGTTATGTGAAAATACTCACAAGAACAAAGATAAGAAATATAAATCAAATATGTTCCCAATATGTTAATTCTGCATCATTAATCAATCAAAAATAATAGATATGAATTGAAAGTAGATGATAAGTTCTTTCTAAAATTCATATTCAATATATTTGACTTAGCAAGATAAATGAATGAATTTAACAAAAGATATTTTTGTACATTGATTGAACATATAATCAAGTTACTCAAATATGCTATATTATTTGACACAATATATGTTTGTAAAAGAATCTACAATATATTATAAATAATCTATAATATAGCATATATTAATTCTATGTATTATAGAAATTCTAACAAAGCAAAATTTAAGAAAATTATTTTGTCAGATTAAATAAGTTTCTATAATATTTTATCAGATTAGATAAATTTGTTATAAGAAAAAAACTAATAAATTTATCAATTAATTATAATTTAATATTTTCTTTTAAGGCTTTTGGAAATGCTAAAACTAAGCATAATAACAACTCAAGTCGATTTGGAAAATTTATTCAAGTTAATTATAAAGAAAATGGTCAAGTTCATGGGTAAATTATTATTTAATATTATATTAAATATTGTAAATAACCTTTTAAAGAAAAATTTAGACTTTATTAACTTCAAATTAATTTATTAGAAGCAATATAAAATTGTTATATAAATATATTGTATCAAACCTCTGCTATTTTCATTAATCATTAATTTATAATATTAGCATTAAATTAGTTTTTAACTTTAATTCAAAAAATTACACTATTAAGAAGATTGTAAAAATGTTTTCAACTCTTCTTGAGTTGTCCTCAGTTACAAATTATCACAAGAAAACAAAGAAAATACAGTGGGTGATTGGTTAACGAACATAATCCGTTCCAAGAAAATGTTCATTATCCAACTTGTTCGTTAACCGATCATCGATTTTACCGACTGCCCTATTATTAGTATATGTAGTTTATATATATCTAATAATAAACTTGTGAACGTTAATAGAAGCAGCGGAACTAGGTTGATTAAAATTATATGATCACTTTACCTATTAAAAATTCAAAAATTGTAGAACAAACAAAATAATGATGTTTTTATTCACTATTATTGACACAAATAGAATATTTTTTCCTGTTGAAAGCAATCTTAATCCCCCCATAAAAATAGGCATAGAGCACATCATGAAAGAGATGTTAGCATTGATGACAAATAGAGTCTGTAATGTGAGTTCCATGTACAATGCACTAAAAATTCATAATTTTATTAAAAATATAAGTATTTTTATAAATTGCAATATTTTCTTTATTTTTAAAGATAGCTAATTAAAATTTTGAAGATATGGTTCTTGTGTTATATCAGATCTACCGGAAAGTTCTGTCTGTTTTTGAATGAAAAGAAAATAACACATTTTCAATACATTTATTAATATTTACTGAACAATATAATTTCCATCATTACTGATGACCTCTTCCCAGCATGATGGTAATTTGTGAATTCCATTTCTCTAAAATACCGTATTACTTCAAATTTAAGCCGCAGTAGGATTTTAAAATTGGAAATTTGGAAAAAATAAAAAATGATTTTATAATAGATATTGAAAAATAAGAAGCATTTTTATTTACTTAAACAGGTACTAATATACATAATAAGCTATCTAATTTATTGAGAATCTTCTTCAGATATACAATCACTTTCATTTTTTTAAAAAATAGCACCGGGTATCTTCTCCCAAACATATCCTAATCAATCTTTCATCAGTTCTGTTGTCATCATGCATTCTTTTATGGTCGAATTAAAAGACCCTTAGGAAAATTTTCCTTGGGTACAATTTTTTTGTTTAAAATAAAAAGTGGCAATTTGTTTCCATCAGTGGTTATAAGTAGCATTATAGTAATTCGTGATTTTTCTTTTAATTAAAATATGGCCAGATACAATGTGATTCTACAAGCTACAATCAAACAGCAACTGGATTAAATCAGACAAATAGAAATATGGCCAGATACAATGTGATTCTACAAGCTACAATCAAACAGCAACTGGATTAAATCGGACAAATAGGAACGGGGGACCACCAAATAAACTGTTGTCAACAGTCGTAATACTATGTGCATGCTTAGAACGTAAAGCAAAAACCTGAACGTTGGGGATCGGGAGAAATAAAGTTAAAATATTCTAAAGCAAAAACCTGAATATTGGAGATCGGCAGAAATAAGATGTTAAAATATTCATCACACCCAAATTTTACGTCTTAAAAATTTGAATAAAAAGTGTGGCTTAAATTCGAAGTAACTACGTCTTAAAAATTTGAATAAAAAGTGCGGCTTAAATTCGAAGTAATACGGTAACTCATCTTTCATGGCAATGCTTGGTTGACATCTGCTTCATTTTTTAATTTTTGTCCCTTTAAATAATTTTTCAGAGAGAGAGAAACAGATGATAATCGGATGGTACTAGATCCAGAGAGTGTGGTGAATGTGACAGAATTTCCCAGCCTAGCTCTGATTTTATGGCGACTCACCAAAACAGCACGTGGTATTCTCTTATTGATGCTCTAGCTTGGTTTTGAGTGGAGGGGACTGGTTGTCCAGGCTCACAGTATGCTCTTTTTCTCACAATATTCTCATATGTATTCCAGTTTTCATCACTGGCTATCATTCGATTTAAGAAAGATTTCCTTTTTTATTCCAAGCAAGCAGCGATGTGCAAATGACGACTTGGTCACGTAAATTTTTTTCACTTAACTCATGAGGCACCCATCTGAATATTTATACATCAATCCAAGCTTCCAAAATGGTTTGTTATGTTGAGTTGAACTTTTCTGGAATCTCTGATGTCAAAAAAGGATCTTGCTTATAATTACCCTAACAATATCGTCATCGATCAGAGCATGGTTGTCATTAAGATCAAAATTGCCTGCTTCAAATATTTTGAACCATCTCCTGCATATTCTGTTGGAAACTGTATCTTCACCAAAAACTTTCACCAAA
The DNA here is from genome assembly GCA_000484575.1 of Olivierus martensii. Lineage (NCBI taxonomy): Eukaryota > Metazoa > Arthropoda > Arachnida > Scorpiones > Buthidae > Olivierus > Olivierus martensii. The sequence continues at coordinate 1,066 of AYEL01079599.1, read as the reverse complement.
TTTCTACAAGCTTCTGAACATTTCTTCCTTGATGGAGTTCATACGGAATGCAATGCCATAAATGCACTTTATCAATAGACATGTTTATGTGAACAAATCTCACTTATACTGAGATGAAGAAGCGATCGTTTCAGTAAATTTAGAAGAGCACATATTTAGAAATACAATTCTAAAAAGAGGCACCATGTATACTTCAAATTAACACATTCATGTGTGTTGAAACTTGAAATAATATTATTGGGCAGAACTTCCCAGTAGACTTAATATCATTTCTGATTATATAAAGAAATTTGAAATTTTGGCAAATTTGGCCTGTAAATGAATTTAATTCTGTATACTTCGTTTTTTCTTCTGTAAAAATAATAATTTTAATTAAAATAATTTTTACTTATTTAATTAGATATCCCCACTGTTATTATACGAGGATTCAAATGAAAACCTTAAAAGTGCAATAATTTTTTTATTGTAACAATTAGAAACAACTTATGCATATCATTTTTCTACATAGTCTCCCTGACATTCAATACAAGTTTCCCAATGCTTTGGAAGTGCATAGATACCACGTTGAAAGAAATCTTTTGGTTGTGTCTGTAGCCAATCGGGCACCGCGGTCGTGTCTGTAGCCAGTCATGAACCAACACTAATCTCCGACATTGAGGCCATTTCCTGTACAGTTATATACCTGTTGTCCTTCACAAGCTTTTCCACTAACGCAATGTTCTTGTCCGTCAATACGCAGCGAGCCTGCCCCGGTTGTGGGGCATCCTCCACAGAAGTTATGCCGCTTTTGAACTTTCTACACCACTCATACACTTGCTGCAGTGACACACACGAATCACCGTACTGCGCTGTCATTCTGCGATGAATTTCTATTGGTTTCACACCTTCACTACTCAAAAAACACATTACAGATCGCTGTTCTAGCACAGTGCATGTGGATAGCGGAGCAGCCATCTTGTTGTGGACGCTGCTGCCTTCTCCGGCGTTGCAGCATCACTCTGCCACCTGCCAATCACTTTGTGAACCTTAAGGACCACTACTGCCACCTACCGAATAAATCGTACAA
>AYEL01079598.1:0-14172 GCA_000484575.1 Olivierus martensii | reverse complement strand
CATAACAATACTGTATTCGGCAACACTAGCATGATGAGAATCAGTTATCTATCATCGTGAGTCTGGCAAGTGTGCGTCTACTTAAGAATCTATTGTTACTGTATCTAGCGATATTTATTTACAGTGTCAATTTTATTTAAAATTTTTAAATCTTTGCCAAAATGCCAAGAAATGATTATACATTTTCGAGTAAAATTGCTTTGCTGGATAAAATTAAAAGCCAGTCATTTAATACAAGCCATTATTGTCTCCTGATATAACTGGTATACTAAAATATACCATAGTGCGTCTCCTACAATAAGAAAATCAACTGTGGAAATCTACCATAGCGCGTCTCCTACAACAATAAAATCAACTGCGTGAGGATGGGCATTACAGAAAAAAATTCCAGGAACATTCAAAAGAAAGTGTGATGAATTACAGAAAGAAATTCTGGGAACATCCAAAAGAAAGCGTGATGGAAAAGAGAAAGAAATTCCAGGAACATCCAAAAGAAAACGTGATGGAAAGGATCTTGTCTCCTACAAAAAGAAAATCAACTGCATAAGGAGTGGGCATTACAGAGAGAAATTCCAGGAACATTCAAAAGAAAGCATGATGGAAAGGATCCAGAGGTCGAAGAAGCATCAGATCAATGGATTTCTATAGTTAGCAGGCAAGGTGTGAATATCTGTGGCCCAGTATTGAAGAAGAAATCAGATACCACTAAAACAAAGCACTCTTAGCAGTTGAGATCACTTCTAAATTCTATTTAGTAGCTACGTTTTTGGTAATAGTTACCATCTTCAGGTTACCAAGATTCAAACCAGTTTGATTGAATATGAAGATGGTAACTATTAGGTTGATAGTCTGAAGATGGTAACTATTACGGAAAACATTAGCTACTTAATAGAATTTAGAAGCGATCTCAACAGCTAAGAGTGCTTTGGTTTAGTGTTAAGTTGATGAATATAAAAAGTAAATTGGACAGTATGTATTAAATATACTTTTTTTTAAATGAGTAATTGATATTTAATTTAAAAAATATTAATTTTTCTACTTCCATTTTAATAAAATCTATGAAACTAAATTATAAATATATTTTATAGAGTAAAGCCAAATGATTTACAAAGTGGATCATTTGGCTCTACTCTACATAATGAAACATGCAATTTGATGATAACAGTTATTAATGAGTTTAGTGTTTAATTGTAATTTTATAATTATTTATTTAAATAATATAAAAAAATTCCTTTGTATTATAGAATAATTTTTAATGAAATTTTTATAGTACATTTTGAAATACGTTATATATATAAATATATATATATACACACGAACTCACTTTTATGAAAAAATTCTAAACTAATAATTTATACAATAGTGACATCATTCCCATATCTTCATAAGTATATGGGCATTACTCAAGAAAGAAATGAGAGAGATAGAGGGATAACCACAAGTTTATTCATAAATTATTGATTAGAGACTATTATACTAGCTTCCTCACTATCATTCTATTCTTCATAAAGTACATATCTTATTCATACTTTCAAAAGCATATATTCTCAGATATTCATCCATTTATTCTCTCTATTCTTTCCTCTTTTCAAAATTATCAATTATATAATCAGTATGCATCACTTTGTCAATGTTTCTTTATTTATTTTCTATGTATTACCAAACTGTTTCAAAATTAACTTATATACTGCATTTACTAAATACCTTTTCATTTCACACTGCTTTCATACTTTGTTATTTGAAATGCAGACAAGTCATTTCAGCAACCTCTCTTGAGTATTTCATCTCTGATGCACTCAAATTCTTTTTATGCCTTTCATGCCATACCAAAGTCTCACTCTCACACATCAACATTGGAATCAGCATACACATTGAAACACATACATCAGAGTTCTCATTTTAACATAACTTCCAAGATTATTTGTAACTTTTAATCCAGCATTTGTTATTCTGACAACCCTTTATAAATGCAATTTTCTTAAACATATTTCTAAAGTACATAAATTCATTCACTTACTCCAAGTTCACTCATTCAGTTCAATCTCATATCTTGTATGTTCCTTATCTCTCTCAAATTCAAGCACTTTTATTTTCTATGCATTTATATTCATTTCGTTCTTTCCACATTCTTATTCAATCATGCAACAAGCATTTTCAGATTTTGTTCTAAGGGAGGAAAACAGTATCATCAGCATACAATAGACTATACATTGTTTCATCATTCACTTCATATCCAGTTCCCTCACATGTGTATCCATGTACATGTTAAACAACTATGGGAATATCATAAGCCTTTGCCTCGCCTCTTCCTCAATTGAAAACCATTCTGATATGTTTCATTCATAGTTGCACAACTGTTTGAATACATCACTCTCATATTTCCAAGCAGATTGTTCATTCACACCATACTTCATTAATACTTCCTATATATTACTCCTATTTACTCAGTAATATGTCTTTTCAAGATTAATATATTCACAAAATACACTATGGAAATTCTTCTCCACAATCATATGCATTGAGAATCTGGTTCAGACATCCTCTTCTAATTCAGAAGTATTCCAAAGACATATTGATGACAATTATGTCTCTACACATTAATAAGACACACACACACACACACACACACACACACACACACACACACACACACTCTACACACACACACACACACACACACACACACACACACACACACACCAGTTATCTTCTTCACTTTCTCAATCATAATCTTTCCAAATACCCTTCCCAGCCAAACTGTCAAACTTATGTATCTATAATTTTTGCATTCACCTTTTTTCATTATTCTTCTTGTGGATGAAAGAATCATAGATTTAATCCAATTGTTAGAATTAACACACCTTAATAAGTTTTCACATCCACTCAACAATAAACATTCCACTATACTTTAATCTCTCACTAATAATTTAAATTGACTTTTAATTTGACTTTAATCAATAAAACTAAACTATGGCTATTTCCATGTAAGATTAATGATTGGAACTAGAATTTTGTAGTAATGTCTAATAAATAAATTTCTTAGTTTTTATCAAAAAGAATTCTTCACAATAAAATTTTGATTTTAGAGAATTAATTAAAATAATTATATTAATTTATATGATAGATATTTAATTAAATTGGAAATGAATGACACATAAATTAATATGTGATTAAATTAATTATTTTTGAAAATTAACTCATGATATTTTAGATGTTTTTTTGCAGCAAGACATTATGGCATTATTCCAAATATTCTTGTCTCTTCCCCTAATTGAAACAAATTGTTTTTAGGAAATAAATTAAAATTCTAATTTCAATCATTAATCACAAGATTGCAACAATTGAATTTTAAATTGTTCTAATCATTAAAACTAAAAAGTTATAATTCAATGTTATATTATTAATTAATTAATTATAATTCAATATTAAGTATTAATTAGTTTGGAATTTTTTATAAAAGTTTATTAAATTTGTATATATACTATAGTCTATAACAAAACTAGTTTTAAGATATTTTATATTTATACAAAACAAGTTTTGTATAAATATAAAATATTTTTATATTAAAATGGTACCTGCTAGTTATTATCTGTAAAAACAAACTTGAATTTAATTTAATGAATCATCATAGCGACGACAACATCATGAGTCAGTATTGAGTGTATGGGAGAGATGAAATTCATTTGTGTCACTACACTTAAGACTATATAGTTCACTAAACTAATCACGAAATTACAGAAATTGCCATTTAATCACAACAATTAGAGAGTTTTCAGGAAGAATAATATGATTTTATTGAGGTTATTTTGCAACAAAATGATCTGTTACAAATACATCCCGCAAAGTTTTCTATCACATTTTAACAATGAGAAAATATTCACTTTTCTCGGAAAGGATGTCTTCTTGCTGGTGATATTACCCTTTAAACTAAAATCGACTGTTATGCGCCTTAATATAAGGTTACAAACTTGTGAATAGACTGCTCCCATACACTCAATACTGACTCATGATGTTGTCGTTGACTATAGTGAACTTTAAAATTTATTAGATATACAGTGGACTCTTGATTTTACAAACTCATACAGACCCCCAAAAACGTTCGTAAAATCAAAAATTCGTAAATGGGAATGGCATTAATTAACATTAGAGACTTTTTGGAACCAACTAAATAGTTCATAAAAACACGAATCCACTATAGTTAAAATTCATTACAGTAAATATTTTTATTTATAAAATATTGTTAATAAATAATCAAAATTTTCTAAGTGTACCAATTTCATCATCTAATAATAATGAGAAAAAGAAGTGACAGCTAAAAATCACATAATTACATTTTATTTTTCTTTCTAAGTATTAAATTTAAAAATGCATGAAATATTCTAGGATATATATATATATAAATTTTTATGTTTATATAAAATATATTTCAGAGTGATTGTTTTAAAGTGGAAGGTGTTGATGAAGCATATGAATTTAACCGACTTAAACAATCAATGGAAATGGTAGGATTTACACCAGATAAACAGAAAGGGTAAGTTGAAAGTGAAAAAAAAAAAAGTGAAGGATACAATTTATTTTTAAAATTTTTTTAATTATTCTTTATTTAAAACTCAACTGTATTTTTCAGTACTAAAAAATTTATTATAATTACAAGTATGTGTATATTTCTTGCTATCAGTTTTTGTGATTAAATTATATAACTTTTAATATAATTTCATTGTAAAATAATATATTTATTACTTAAACTGCTGCCAACCAATGATTTTATGAATATGTATAAAATAAAAGGAGCCTCTGATGCTAATCATTTTATACAAAATCTAAATTTGCAAAATTTTGTATTTTCAGGAGATATAGGAAAGTATTTTTAATGTTTTATATACAGGTTACCCTCATATAACATGGTTTTTACCTAACACATTTAGAAAATTACATTTACTCTCCTACAACACAAAACATTTTCATTAATTTTTATAAGTCCACACTATGGACACAGAATGCACATACAAAATGCAGTCATTGGAAAATATTTTGCTGAAATTTTTCATAAATACAATTTCACTAGTTTGCTGTGAGAAGGACAATATACAATTTATTTTTGATTTCAATTTGAAATTGAGTTAATTGTTGACCATTAAGTATTTTTTTCATAAATACAATTTCACTAGTTTGCTGTGAGAAGGACAATATACAATTTATTTTCGATTTCAATTTGAAATTGAGTTAATTGTTGACCATTGACCATTAAGTACTTTGTGTTCCAAACATTCAATTCTTGAATAAAAAGTAAGATTTTATTCATAAATTTTTTAGGTATATGTTAAGAAACGATTATTTTATAGCAGGTTAGATTACAGATTTTGTAAAGAAAAAGAAGATACAACAAACTTTAAATGCAGAAAAAGTTCAGAAAGTGAATTTGATATTGTTAAAAAGAAAAATGTTCTCATTTTAATTGAACAGCCGTAAGGAAGATAAAATTATTAAATGAATGTTACATAATCTGTATACTTTTTTCTTTCTTTTTGTTTTACATATATTTCTTTTTTTTTTTTTCTTTGTTTTGTAATTCTTAATAAAAATTAAGTTTCTTATGTGAAATTAAAGAAAGTTATTATTTATTAAGTTTTAATTAATTTTGGAACATAATTCCTTTTTTTATATTGGCTCTAGGTCTCATTTAACAGTTTCCCACAACACGGTGTTTTTACACACTTATCTGCTGTGTTAGGGTTACCTGTATTTAAATATTGGATTGTTTTTCATCATAATATTAAAATAAAAGAAATACTATAAGAATAACAACTTTTGTACATGGTTCAATAGCCATAATTATGATGATAATCAATTTACACTGTAGAAAAGAAAAAAAAATCTTCAATATCTAATGTTTAAAGTGCTGCTCAAGTTTATGATTAACAGAAGAATAGAAAATATTACATTTGAAAAAGCTGAAATTTGTTTCCTAGAAATAGTAGCATCAAATTAATGACTGTCATAAGCAATCTTCTTATTCAATATACTGTCTTAATCTTTTTCTATGTCAACAGATAGATGTATAGTAAGTCCACTCCTTGCTTATAAGAGGACAGATATTATTTGCTAATTATTGCAGATTGATTACCATCCAATACTTAACATGACGACATATGGAGTTTACAAGATTCCCTTGTACTCCTTCCAGCAGAATGAAGCTACATAAACTTCACATCTAGGAACTTGAAAGTAAGAATAGTTGAATACATGAAAGATCTTCAATATAAAAATATTAATATAGAGTTGTCTTTAAAAGAGTGATTTACTAAGTCATCTATATCACATGGCAAGATTCAAGGATATTAAGATCTTCAAAAACACTCTTAATGGAAATATTAATGATGATGAAAAGCATTATCTGAACAGAAGGCATTAATTTATATGAATTGCATGATTTATTGATGGCATGGGTATAATTGACTTAAATAGTGGAGTATTGTTAATTGTGTGAGATCAGCAACTGCAACATTGATACAGTACTATAAAATTAATAGATCATATAAATAATTGTAAATTAAATAATTGTATATTTGTATTTCTATTTTAACTATAGTGAATGATTCATGATGATAATATCTAATGTTAAATTTATGAACTGCAAATCATACATAAACCTTGATTGTTTCATTATAGTAGTAATAATACATTGAAGTATTGGAATATCACAGGAAATCAAATAGAATGAGAATGATTGATTTTTAATGTATCTGAAATAGTTGTATGTTTAAATTGACATTGTTTTGTTAAATAGCTTAAAAATTTAAAAACAAAATTGGAATATAAATTAAAAAAAAATAACATAATTCTGTTAGATTGTAACAGCTAATCAATTATTTATTCATCATTATAAAGAATCTAAAATATACATAAATGATATTTATATAAAACAAATTGTTTAATAATAAATGTTGCCTATATCGTATATAATTCTTTATAATGTTGCAGAGATATTTTTGTGAAAAAAGAAAAACTTAGCAAATTAATTTTATATAAATTTTTTCTTCCATTTTGTAGAAATATCATACATTGAATTAATTTTTAAAAATAGTATGTAATTAATCTATCATTTACCAGTATCTAATATAAAAATTTATTTTTAAAATATTTTCAGCTTACATTGAGGCGATTTTTAATACAAGCAATTAAGACTAACATATACAGTTCCATTCTAGAATTTTTTGAATTTTGATACATAGATTATCTGAATTCATCATATTTTTATTTATTTAACAATTTCTTTAACATTTAATATATTTTATTTTTCACCCCCTTTTTCACTTTATTTTTTACCCCCCCTCAATTTTTACATAAGAGTTCATAATTTTATTGTTATATTTTACCTTTGTTCTTTACTGACAGTTCTTTACATATCATTGCTATAAAAACAGAAGTAGTACTGGATTATTCTCATTTACTATATTGTAATTTACCTCTCTGTTTAGTTATTTCTATTTCTCTGGTATATTTCTTTGGGTATTTTTTCTACCAATCTCAAATGGCCACTCTATCCCATTTGACTATCACATCGTATTCATATGCTTTTCACTGTTAATTCAGTTGTGTGTCTTCTTAATGTTATACCTGCACAATATTCTTTTATTCTCATCTTTAAACTCCTTTGCTATCTTTCTTACATATTCTTTTCGTATGTTTAAATTATTATTATACAGGGGGATAGTGTATACGTCTGATTTCCTCATATTATCATAATTGTCTTCATTTTTTTCATAATATCAAAAACTGTAGATCATTATATACATTATTTTCCTTTTTGTTTTTTTTCATACTCATCTTAAATTTTATTTTTAGTGAGAACAAACCTTATATCAATATAATTATTATTCTCTTGTTTTTGCATATTAGGAGCAGATGCTATTTATTCTGAAGCCTGAGAATTTTTTATATTCTTCAGTACTTTTTTATAAATTCCATTCATTATCCTATAGTTATAATAATGTTACCATTACTCCAGTATATTTTAAATATTCTAAGGTCTTATCTTCTTTATAGAAGTGGGTATGGATTCTCTTAAATAGGATTCTAAATGTTGACATTTTATATGCAATAGAATCATCAGATTAAACTGGTATGATTTGTTGCAATGGTGTGTAAAGCATTGTCATTTATGAGCAGAGGTAAAATAAAATAATAAAATTATAACTATTATATAAAAAATGAGAGAGGTTAAAAAGTGAGTGAAAAATAAAAATTATAAATGTTAAAGATAATTGCTAAATAATAAAATGTTTATTCAGAAAACGTATCAAATTCAAAAAATTTTAGAACAAAACTGTATATATTAATCTTAATTGTATGTACTGAAGATGGTCTAAATGCAGGCTGAAATATTTTACAAATAACTAAACTTCTGCATTAAGTGCTGGTAAATAATATATTATTTAGAAGGAAAACATTAGTTATATTAAGAATACTGTGTAATTATATTACATAACTTTGAATAATATTTTTTTAGGCTTCTTGGAATTTTATCAGCTGTGTTACATCTTGGGAATGTTGAATTTAGTAAGGTAAATTTCAAAATTTATATATAGTGTTTTTATTTTTTTTAATAAAAGTAATCATCTTTGTACTAGATTATTTTAATGTTCTAATAAAATTTAATTTAAATAAGCAAAAATTTTTTGTTATTGATATTTAAAAATATATATATATTTAAAATGAATTTAAAAATTAATTTATTGATGATAACCATGCTTAATATGTCATTGATGCTTAATATTCAATATATTAATATTTAGCTTTTTTTAATAGAAATCCAATTATTATAGTGATGAGATTGTTGTTATAAATAATCCAGCCACAGTTAGCATTATTTCTCATTTACTTGGGGTAAGTTTTGTATTTGCCAAATTAGAAACATTTATAATAATAAATCTTAAATAAAATTTTTACTGATAATTTATATTAAGCATTAAATAGTAGGACGACAAGGGAGTCTTAATGCTTTAAATGTTTTTCTTTGAAAATTATTAATCGGGTGACCAATCTTTTATAGTTCATATGCCAATTTTTTCATTTTTTAGTTAAGATGTGCCATACAAACTTCAGCTCTTTTAAAATATATATTAAATATATGGATATATTTAAATTAGATTTATATGTATAGATATAGATATATATATAGAGATGAGATATTAATTAAATATATGGATATATTTAAATTAGATTTATATGTATAGATATAGATATATATATATATAGAGATGAGATATCTCTAATAGCACACTACCACATGGTTACTAAGCCTAAACAAAGTTTAACTTAAGCATATTACAGCTAAATAAGATAATGCAACTTTTAATCAATAGAAAATTAGAGAAAGATTCAAAAAATTTAAAAACCTTTAATATGAAATCTGAAGTTCAATAGTTTAACAAAATAATATACAGCACAGTACTCTATATCCACCATTAATTTAGTAACTGAGCAGTCTCATTGAGGTCACATGCAACAATCGTGGCAGTTATGATCCAACGAGACTGCTCAGTTACCAAAGACATGATCATATTAATCCAGTGATGGCGGCTGAATAGTTTAGTGGCAATGCGTTGGCATGCCACGCAGGATGACCCAGATTTGCGTTCTGAGCATCTCTTGAAAAGTTTTTTCCAGATTCTGGGTCCAACCTGCACCCACACTCTTGGAGGGTGCCAGATAGTGAAGGACCGGTGATCCCAGTCCTTCACTATCTGGCCCCCCTCCATGAGTGTAAGTGCAGCCAGTGGTTGGAACTGGCCCCACCTTTAGTAATTTCTCTGATTGAAAAGGGGCGTAAAAATGCAAAAAAAAGTAATCCAATGATATCGGCTAGTTAACATGTCATGTGGTAACTGTAACCCAATGAGGTTGCTCAGATAGCGTTAATCTTCCATTTTGGATTTTATATCAAGTAATTTAAGCCAATTACAATATATATAAAATTTCTAGTAATCAACACTTATCTTTAAACTTTCCTGCATAAATCCCCTAACAAACAAAAGTTGTTTTATAAAAATCCATTCAACCATTCTTTCTTGCATTATAAGTGAAAACATGCATGCAGGCATTTCAGATTTATAACATACATAGGTAAATTATATAAGAAATTTTAATTTTTCTTCTGGAGTTCAGTGTGCCACTTCTAATCATGCAATGCGCCACTTTTGGCGCAAGCACCACAGGTTGGCCACCCCTGTTATAAATAGTATCTTTTAAAAATGTAATGCTTATGCAAAGTATTTTGATTCTAAAGTTTTTTTGAAAGCTTAGCTAAGAACTTCTTTTTCCAGTTAAGAAATTGAAAACCATATTCATCACCTTTATATTTAAATAAATGCTTTTCATTGATCATTTAAGAATTTTAGGAGATAATATCAAAAAATTTCTAAGAAAAGCATTTCAAAGTAATAAGATTGCTATGTTCTCCCATTTTTTATCAGAGATTCTTTTTTTCACATAAATTTCTGTCTGCATTATAGTTATATAAAATATGTTAATCAAGCACTAAATTACAGAAAAACTTTATTTTTGAAATATTTTTGATTTAAAACTAGCCATCTTCGTCATTAACAGTTGAATATTCAATTCAGCATTAACAGTTATACCAGTGGTTCCCAAAATTTTTTGTCTCGTAGACCACTTGCCATGTTTTTGGTTTTGGGTAGACCCCCTGCTTCGCTAATATTGAATTTTTGCAAATTCAACAATTTCAAATGTGTTTTTTTTGTTGACATGGACCCCTTGTAGGTCATTGTCAACCCCTGTGGGTCGATATAGACCACTTTGGGAAACACTGAGTTATACATTCAGTTATATGAAAGTAATTTACAGAATGATAAATCAAGTCTGGTCCCAGAGTATTTGGATATATAGCATTCTATCTCATTAATATTTATTTTCTGCCATTTGTTGTCTTAAATTATATTTTTAATCCTTGTTTTTATATTCTAACTTATTTGAGTGAAACTTTTAGGTAAAAGAAGAAACATTAAATTCTGCTCTAACATGTAAGCATGTTAAGACCAGAGGAGAAACTTTGATTTTTCATTATAAAATGCCAGAAGTAAGTATATATATATATATATATTTTTTAATCTACAAATGACAAAAACAGTAAAATTTGATTTAATACCTTTTTAATTTCCTTTTATTATATAGGCAATTGCAACAAGAGATGCTATGGCTAAATGTCTTTATAGTGCACTGTTTGATTGGATTGTTATGCAAGTTAATCATGCTTTATTATCAAAACAGGATGCACGTGAACATAAGGTCAGTAATATAATTATCTATTGTTAATCTAAAATAATAATATATATTGTTATATATTATAATTACAATAAAATTTTGCTAATCTGAATTACAGTAGTCCAAAGAATAAATATATATATATTTCTCTCATTTCATAGTTATTATTTACATTATTTAAATCAAACTTGTGTCATACAAATTATGTTTAAAGTTATGTCTACTGAGTTTCTCATATTAAAAATGGGATCAGTTAATCAGGTCTTGGTTTATGGATTTAGCTATAATACAATATAACAATTATTGTTGATTGCAAAATTTTGATTTTTAATAAAGTTTCTCTACAGCAGTAATCAAAATTCAGTGTTGCAAAATTGTGAAATTATAATAAAATTTCTTTTGATCTATATTTTAGCAAATATTAAATTTTAATAAACAACTTAATATTATATCATATATTATAAACCATTATCATATATTATATAGAAATTTTAAATTTCAGAATAATTTGGTTTTCAAAATTGCTTAATTGTTATCTAACTTTTTTCAAAAATTAATTAAAAATTTATAAAAAAAAATAATTCCATAACTTTGCATTATTGATATACAGTAACTAATATATATAAAAAACAGCATAAACTTATCTGAATCCATTGCTTAAGGAGATTAGTTTTATAAAATGTTAAACAACAATACTAAATATCAATCTGCTACTGCTAACCAGAAGTAGCAGATTGATATTTCATCAGTCAATCTAGTGTTAAGGATTTATATTTATTTTTTAAATTATGCCTGAAATAATCTAAGTGCTGGTTCCACCAACATGCTGATCAACAATGCTGTCAGTAAATGAAATTCTCAGCATAACAATGATCAGTAATAACAGACATTGTACCATGACTTCTGTTTGTGATATTTACTGACATTGTAATTATTATATATACTCCTGATAAAATGTATATTGGTCAAATTAAATTGTAATATGAATGATGTGTAACATCATATACACCATCCAAGGTGGCTACTATTGGAGGTAAATGATGTCATTAGACTGATAATTCAAAATGATTTTATATTGTGTATTTTCTGAGAAATATATAGTTTGTTATTAAAGGTAGTATTATTTTATTTATTATAATATGTGTGTTGAGCATATGTTAAAAATGCAGTATGCAAATTAAGATTTATTATGTAAAGAAAAATAACTGTATATTTTGGAAAATTCAGTCTTTTTGAAAAATTAATTCACATAAAATAATCTACTGATCTGTATCTGATTTTAAGAAACTACAATATGAAAATAATATAAATATTAAAAATTGATTTTGAAGTGATTTTAAACACTTCAAATGTGTAATTATTTGGCTCAAGTGTTTGCTTAAGTCTGATTCCAACATGATTCTGAAAATGTTAAGAAATTAAAAAATAAATATAATGCTAAACATTGTTTTTATAAATTTCCTAATTTTTTTTATAGCATTTAAAATTTATATAAACTTATTAATAATTTCATTTTATATTTTAAAGGGAAATAGTATTGGTGTACTTGATATTTTTGGATTTGAAGATTTTGGTTCTCATAATAGTTTTGAACAGTTTTGTATAAACTTTGCAAATGAACATTTGCAATATTATTTTAATCAACATGTCTTCAAATATGAACAGGTTTGATGATAATTTTTTTTTTAATTTATCTAATTTTAAAATATGATTTAATATTAAGATAATTCTAAAATTAAATATTATTATTTTTAATTAATTTTAAAAAAATTAATAATTAACATATTTTTGAGTACAGATAGTCTTTGACTTATAATTTTAGTTTAGTTTGAATCACTGTTGTAAGTCAATGCAGTCATAAGTTAGAAATATTTTATTGCAATTGATTCCCCAATATCAATATTCATTATGTTGCAATATATTTATTGTAATAAACATAACAGACACAAAATAATTACTGTTAACAGATATATCATAACATTACACATGGATTTTTACACAAGTAAATTGATCAATCACAAAATTTACCAGTTACATCACTGTCATTTGTACAAATGATTGTAAGTCAGTGTCGTCATAAGTTGAGAATGTTGTGACAAAGCAGTCAGCCATTTCAAAACTCAATTACCCATCAACTTAATGCTTAGCCTGGGAATCAGCAGTTATGATATTCAAGTTGTCTAACGTATAAGTAATTGTCCTAGTTATCTGATCCATGGCCAGGAGTTCTATAAAAAATTTTTGTAATGATGATTAGTATAAGATTTGATGAATATTCCTTCCACCTATATAGAGTTCTATAAAAAATTTTTGTAATGATGATTAGTATAAGATTTGATGAATATTCCTTCCAGGTGGAAGGAATATTCATCAAAATGTTACTGATCATCAATATTCATCAAATGTTCATGTAAAATGTTGTTAATTAGATTTGACAATGCAATTTAAATTTAATAATAATATATACAAACAATAATCTACAGGTAGGCCTCGATTAGTGCGAATAATTGGTTCCACGAATTTCTCGCACTATTCAAATTCACACTATTCGAAGTATTAACTCTATGTAAAATATGGTAATTGGTTCTTGCTGGCCATTAGCCAACCTTCACGATGAATAACCACAATACTAACTGTTTAAGAAATATTTATTTTCATATTTTATATCATTATTTCATCATCTAAATTAATAATTTACTAGCTTTTGCTTGAATGTTCACTTTACTAATCGGTATGCACTTTTGGTTGCAGTCTTCAATCCATGCAGCTAAAAGACGCTCCATTTCTATTACAAAACATCTATTTCTTGTAGTTGTTTGCAAACCACAATAAGTCGATGCAATTTTACTTTTCTCCTGTATTTCGTTTGCATGTTTTATGATATTCCGT
>AYEL01079596.1:0-20696 GCA_000484575.1 Olivierus martensii | reverse complement strand
TAATGCATAGTACAAGATAATATTGTATAAATATTATAATTTATTTATCTGATTAAAACATTTTTTAAATAAAAATTCATTTTTATTGAACAATTAGGAAGACAGTGAAGTAAGTTTATAAAATTTTTGTAAATTAATTATTAATGCATATTACAAGATAATATTGTATAAATACTGTAAAGTTTTTATTTAATATAGTGTATTGCTATATCTGAATTTCCTGTTATTTTCTGATCAATAATTATGGATTTTTAAATAAAAATTCATTATTGTAGTTCAGTCAAGAAGGTAGAAGAAGAATAAGTTTATCACATTTTTGTAAATTATCTGATTTAATTAATGTAATAATACATTTATTTATGAAAATTTATTTCAGCATAAACATCACGAGATAAGAAATATCATTTATGAAAGCAGCTTTAAGTGCAATTATTGTTTCTATTTTTATATTAGTACTATATACTTTAAAATTACTATTCCCAATACACAGTTAGGGATACTATTAATTATAAAAATTAATTTATTGTTTATAAAAATAACAGTTACGACTTTTCTTATAAGTATAATGAAAATTTCGTTTAAAATTTCACCAGAGTAAATGATGTTATGGTCATTTAACTTTCAAATAAGTGCAATGTCTTTCGTACGTTACAAATATTGCATTGTGTTAGTATTTAGAATTTTCAAAATTTTAAATGCTGCCATGTTGTAATAGAACCACTTGAAAAATTAAAAACTTGTTATGTAGTAAGGATAAAATGTGAATGATCACATAAAATATCATTGTGCTAAGACATTCTTGATATATTTTGGGAATGGCCTAACATTCAGACAAAAGGAAAACAATTATTTAACACTTACTGTAAAATATACCTTGATATAGCTCACTTTGAAGAAATAGTTTCAGAATCAGCGCCATTTTAACGTCTCGAACGGGCGCCATCTTGAACGCAATAACGTGATATTACAAAAATTAATAACCACATAATTTGGGTAATAGAAAAAATAATATGGTAAAATTTGAATGTGATGTTGGCTTTTGGATACATCTCGAGGGAGGACAGGAAAAACGCAATCAAACTTTGATAAAAAAATTATAAAAAAATAAAAATTTGGCATAAAAATCTAATTGTTGGATTTTAACATAAATCACAAAAATAGTATTTTATTTAAATGTTTATATCGTTCAGTGTTTCTAAAATTATCCACAAAATTTTCTGTTTAATTCTGGATTAAAGTACAGCAATAATATTAAAAAGAGATGATAGATATTTTAAATAATATCTAAATGATAAAATAATGACATTAAAAAGAGATGTTAAATATTTAGAAAGGATGATATCATTAAAAAGAGATGTTAGATATTTTAAACAAAATCTAAAATGGTATTACTGTTAAGAAATTTTGATATATGAACAAAATTAAAAAAATAAAAATACCACTTATGACACACAATCATTTCTATTTCTTGAAAAGCAAAATGACAATAACTTCAAACTATGATCATTACTAAACTCGTAAATTCTATTCTCGCATATTACTACTACTAAATTCGTAATTTGAAAAAAGTTTTCTACAAATTGCACAAGTATATTATGCGTTATTGCAATCCTGAAATTTGATATCATATTCAATTAATTACATTTATTCATATAAAAAATACTGTTCAAATATTACTTATATAATTTATTATTTATATTTTTAAGTGAAGTTTTTATTTATAATAATAGGAAAGAGGAAGTGAAGATAATAGTGATGAAGGCGGTAAGGAACGAATAAATATTTTACTTTCATTAAATTTTATAAAGGTTTTTTAAATTATCTTAACTACAAATTTATATCGTAAATATATTTTTAGGACCTCAACAAACCGAAGACGTGGTGCCACCATCTGATTTCATCGATTAATAAAGATTGCCTACTATGATGTTAATTTGCTGATATTAATAAAATTGATTAAAAATAAATTAATGAATTAATTAATTTAGAAATTTGAATATGAAAATTGGGTTGAATCGATTTAATCATTTTTTTTATAAAAACAATCTTTACATATTCACTTTTTTCGACTGTTGATTGTCAGTTTGCTGCAAAATATCTCAAACATTATAAAACATTAAAAATTTTAAATATTTTTAAGTAAGGTAGATTTAATTTTTTTGATCCTATTAATAAATGGCGGCCGTTAGAAAGATTTTAAGGGGATATCTTTAAAGCTATTTGTCATATATATAAAAATTTAAGTTAATTTGCATAAATTTATCTATGGAAATACTGTACTCTTACGTCATATATTTTAATCTCCGCCATCTGTCAGAAAAATAGTTCAAAATATCGCAGAATACAGTATTGCAAGTACAGGAGATCATTATTAGTTAAACTATTTTGTACATTAATTAATTCCCAAGCCCCTACATAATTCAAAATATGACAGTATTTGGAGATTTATAAAGGTTAAACAAGAGAATTGAAGGGAAAAATAAAAATGCTCAATATAACATTCTACAGTGAACTAGCTCTTTCATTCAATCAATAGTTTTCTTAATTAATTAACGGAGAAAGATTAATTATTTTAAATAAATTATAGAACATTTTACGTAAACAGGGTAACATTCGATTTAAGTTGCAGATACATTCCTCAGATTATGATGTAAATGGAATTCCACATAAAAATAATTACAGTTTTACATAATCGCTTTCAAATAATAATAATCCCTAGTTCTATGCCTTATATTTATGTAAATCAGCAAAATACACACACACCAACTACAGAATAATAAATACTGGAATGAAAAACAACAGTTTATATTAAAATACAATAAACCGTAACAGTGAATTCGAAATGAACTTAGAATATTGATCATTCAGAATCTGAATACAGCTTTCGTTATTCCTCAATTAAATTTGGTAGTAATAATCATTAAAATATTATATTAAATTTTTGGAATAGTCAAAAATTATTGTATAGTTCAATTATTAAATATTAGATGGCACTAACATACAAATGATACCCATCGATGTATAAATTCATAATTATTGAAATTATTTCAAAAATATTCCGCTAGGAGGAGTCAAGATTGATGGATTATCGAGTCCCTAGATAGATGAGTACCGCATTCAGCTGGCATTTTATATCCTCCTGCCGATCGATAATCACGGATAACTTTATGGAAAGTACACCATAATACTATATTTATTTTCTAATTTATAAATACAGCAATTGCTTACTTGGCAAACGAAGATTGTATTTGGAAAAGTTTTCCTTCTAATATTTTGTAACCACTTCTTAACATCTCTAATTTCTTTTAACTTTCAGCAAAGGAAAGAATCCATGATCCTTTTCCGATTGATTAAAACAATTTACAGCATGTTCTTAAAAAAATAACCAGAAAGCTTATGAATGCAGTGATAACTCCCTATCGAACAAAATATAAAATGGCCAATTTGGTGGCATCTGATGGCACAAAGGAATGCGGTACTCTAGTGGATTAATATTTGATCGTGGATTACACTAATTTGTATGGCATTGTATTGTGCTTTAATAATTATAAATTCATTTTATTAATCCATATTATATACAAATTATGACACCAATCAAAAGAAAACACTTCTCCAAAAACACATAAAAAAATCATACATTGCAGATTATGTTGAAAAGTTTACAAGAACAAAAATTATTAATTTCTGTATATAAAAAAGATTAAATGCAGTATCTGGGGAGAGATGGTTACTTAATTAACCATTATAACTTCCTAGAAAGTGGGAATAAAGATGGCAGCAGTTTGGAGTTAGCAATTATGTACTATTCACTTATATTAACAACAACAATAATCAATCACCGCTATAAAAACCAAAGAAATTATCAGGCTCATTATTAGATACAAGATATTCCTTCAACAAATTTATGATAAACTATTTTAATTAGGTCACAATAGTTATGCAAATCCTTTCATTGATCGTATATTGAAAAATATGATAAAAATTATTGGGATATGCATATAAATTTGTCGAACAGTAACTACCCTATTTATAGTATAGATAAAATTAATAATGTATAAAGAAAGCATAACATACAGTATAAGGAAAGTGCATGGAGCACTTTAACAACTTTAATAGTTTTGCTTTAAAAATTGATTCCAGCAAAAATAAATTTGCAATTCCTACAAAATATATACTACTGTGAGGTACCCGAGGATGATATAAAACAAACAGGCTTATGGCCTACCTGCGGTCTGTGGAGTGAGTAAGGACAGGTAATGAGACTGAGACAATGACGGACACAGAAACTATGTTTGTAACAACAAACAACTTCCTTTATTGGAGAGAGAGAGAGAGAGAGTTTTACAGTATCAAAACCCGACAATTATCATCGGAGGATAAATACTTTTGACAATAAGGTCCTTTTTCTTGAGTTGCAGAAAATGTCTCTTTTGCTGGGCCACACGGAAAACCTTTTATATAACAGTACTTTTGTGATGCACTCTCACTGACACCAGTTTCCTGACGAATCCTTTTTTTATCGTTGTTGTAGAGGGTCAACTTTCCCAGCAATGGGCGATGACTCGGGGTTTGGGGACAACTTTGTCGGAGATGGGCAATGACTGCCTCCTGCTCTTGTGTCTGTTTCTTCTTGTCTTCTCTTTTTCTCTCTTTCTTTTTCCGCAACAACCAACTAACAACAACCCCGATACGGGCGGCCGATCCCCCTTTTAAACTTTGCCGAGCCTGGGACCGAAAACGTGACATTTCATCCGAATTCTCAGATCATGGTGCTTTCTGGCTATTATCTATTATTTTCTACTGCAGGTGGGGTCTATTGCATTAGTCCCTGGACACCTGAGCAAGCACGATCTTTCGTCCGCGATACGTAATCTGTTTTTGTTTCCAGATTTACAATCCTAGGGACGAAGTTTCGTGCAAAATAGCGTGGATCGGTCAATGCTTAACTGTCCTTTTAATCTTAAAGTTCTTTATTCTCTTTTTCTCAGCTGCGGAGGACTGAGTACCTCGGGATAGCTGTGGGATAAACACAACCCATGGCGGTCTATTCTTTAAAGTGCACTCCCATTGAATTATGATGAGGAGTGGAGTGATATTCTATAGGAGACCCGAATTCCATGTCTCCACATTACTCCCTTCTTTCCAAAATGATCTACTGAGGTAGATTCATTTTACGTTATATATATATATATACGCGTACAAATCATAAAACTTGGCGCGGGGAAGTATACCCCGGATCACAATAGCACGATAGTTATACCTAATTACAATAATATAGTAGTGAAACATGATATATGATCACATACATGCATATTGGATTTGTCCTCTGATATACATAAATCTAAACATTCTCTCTCCAATAAACACATAGATGCGAACTGACTTTTTGTGGGTGTCGCACAAAAAAAAAGCACTACAAGTTTTATATGAGTGTAAACAAATTAAGATGTTTATTGAAAAATTGATATGAAATGGATATATGCATATAAAATAGGAGGTTAATTATACAAATTAATATTTAATGGTAACTACATAATTTTGTCACGAGATCTCCTTTGAATATGTGACGAATTCTTTTACTAATGTGGAGATCTGAACACATTTTCTATTTCAATACATCTCTTTCGAGTTACCAATAATACTGCTAAGACTTAAAGGGATGAATGTTCTCCTTCCAGTGAGGAGTTGACCGACGTATGTGTGTCAAAGTTGTTGCCCCTAGCAACACGTGGTTGTAAAGATGGGGTGCAGCAAAGACTTCCCAAGCATTTTCTTAACATTATAGGGACGATTGTCATAATGATTATGAATAAACGGGATATTTTTAAAATTATTTTCCTATCTTCATTTGAACTAAAGCGAGATTTCTCCGTCGTTCAGTGTACCTTATCACTAACGGCTGTATTCACCACAGTGAATTAATATTCGGATCCAAGATCACTCCCATTTTCAGAATTCATCCCATGATCAGAATTCATCATGAACAAAGGAATGTTCATAAGCTTCAAATAGGATAGTTCGCTGTCTATTTGATCCCATAATGGCTGATTTACAATTCTATACTCTATAATGATATATAGATACAATGATTTACAGAATCTATAATTTACTTTCGTTAGATATTTAGCAATTATGCAATGAGATCTTGTTTTCTCACATCATTTATTTCGACAAAATAGCTGAATAAATTTTGAATTTTGATGACTATACTTTCAATTTGTAGCAGTTGTAAGTTTGAGTTACTTTAAGTTACGTCCATTAAATATTTACCTAATAATTCAAATTTAATAATGTAGTAGTAATAGTAGTATCAGTTAATAAGGAGGCTTTAAACAGCACTAAAAGCCTGACCATTCATTCATCGATTGTGCTTCACTAGCTGAATCAGTCTATAAGAATTCCTGTTTTGTATACACAAAATACAGTACCTTCTTCAATGGGACTGCAAAATATTTCCGGTACAGGAAAATTCTAACTTAGCCACACATTCACATAAATTTTGAAGAAGAGCTTCATCTTCTCCATGACATCTTCTACAATTGAGACTCTCAACAATCAAATTATGCAAAGTTGTCTCCTAGGCAGACAATGATCTATGAGGAGTCCTGAAACAATCCTTATTTGATTTTTCTGCAATGTAAGCCACTCTTAGTTCTCTGTAACGAAGGTCTTAAAATAAGATTCTTTTCTTTCCTTTGTTGAAGTGTGGACCTCATATGGAAAATATGCTGACTAATAATTAATTCCTTACAATCTTCCCAAATGAATCAGGTTTAATATCCAGAGCAGGCTGAAGTCCAATAAAGGAACCAGAAGCCCATCTGCAATGTCATAGTTATCAATCCGTTTGTGCTATGACATTCAAACAAGTTTTGTTTGGGTTTTATGGCACCAGGACAGGCTACGAAACTGGCAGGGAATTTATCATTGTGAAAATGGCATCAGCAACAAGATTGAACACTTTTTCTGGTGCCAATTCCACAATGATGGTATTCCCACATAAGGTTCGAACAAAAACGGGAATTATCAAATGTTTTAAATGTAGGTATTTTGACTACTTATTAACATATACTATCCAAATGGGGAAATATAAAAGAGGATTTCAAGAGATCAGTAAAACCACTCCTCATATATCCTGTGATGGTTAGGCAGCCATAGTTTGAATTTTTCAAATTCAGTCCAGCATGTCTCTAAACAGAATTGTCCGCCACCATTTAATAGCAGCATAAAAAATAATGAATCTCATAACCATAATGTTTATTCAATATAACAATCTTGGTTTCAATCTTCATGTCTTACTCAAAATGTGTCTACAAGTCCACAAAACTTTACAGGCCTTCGTAAAACCAAAATCTTTATGTAGTTTGCAAATTTCTTATCTAGCATTACACCAAGGATTTTGACATCAGTAGCAAGCAATACCTTTTACAGAAGAGTGATGGTTCAGAAAGCTCCATCAACGGCCTTCATTGTGTAAATGGTAAAATTTTAGTTTTTCTCCGATTAACAATTAATTCAATTATACACAATATTGAGACCTGCTGAAAGCACCTATAGAAATAGCCTTGGTTAGGTTAGGTTTCTGTTTTGTCAACAGATAGAATACAATGTGGCGAGGCAAAACAAGCTCTTCCACAGGCTGCCCACACCTGTGGAGGGTCAGCCGGATTGTGGAGGACGGGGATCGATTGGCCGGGTCCGGACTCAATGAAAAATATTTTCAAGGGGTAGAACCCGAATCCTCTAGAGTGGAAAGCCGAAGCTTTGCCACGCGGCCAATTCGGCCGACATCAGGTTAGGCTAGTTAGATTAAGCATGGGATATTCTGTATCTGGCGGCGGCCAGTTATAGAGTCATAGAGTTATAGAGTTATAGAGTCATAGACTAACACCCATGATGGGGTCAACCGAATGATTGAAAGATGGAATTCAACGAGCCGGGCCCGGACCCCTCCTGAAAAACTGGATGTGTGGGACCCGAATTTGAACCTGGATCCTCTAAGGTGGTAAGTCAAAGCTTTTCATGGGCCTTCTGGCCGACAGATAGTCTTGGGAAACTTCCCCACACTATGCTGATAAAATAGCCATCAGCATATTATTTGCTGATGGCTATTTTATCAGCATAGCCAACAGTCAGTCTTTTGATTGAATGTAATCAAAAGATTGTTCATCATAGGACACCATAGCATCTTCTGTCTGCGTAATTTCCACTTCGTCGAATGTAATATAAAAAAACCTTATTCTTCAGCATGATACAAATTCAAAGAACAATTATTGAACTGATTCCATGTCTATAAACTTAATAAACAATGAGAATTTTAGAATTTAATTTCTATCTAGTCAAAATTTCGGCATATTTATTGTATAAATTAAAATGTTAGGTGGGTAAAAATATATTTGTAAATTTTATTATACCAGAAATGCTTTTTAAAATTTAGATAACATGTAAATATATATTATATTTCAAATATATTTCTTTTATATAGATGATAAATCTTCAAAAAAGATATACAGGACCTGCCATAGGTGTTTGTCTAATGTATTTTATAATTAAGAAAAATATTATTATTAAGGTAATTTTCTTTAAATATACAAAATTCTTCATTAAACATGAATTGAAATCAACTTATTTCGACCTTTTTATAGTTATGGAATTCTATGGTGGATTTCTTTTTGTTCCTTGTGAAAATTCATAAAGAAAGATTTGGCAATAAATGTCCCAAAGGAGAATTATTTGATTTAATATTCTTTAAAGAACCTCATTAACAGATCCAGTAAACACTCTTTTCTATATATATAATGTGCTATTTTCTAATTGGAGATTTCTAAGTGACAAAAATGTTTCTAATTCATCATAATCCAATATCTGGATTCCCAATTAAGTTTAATTATATTGGAAAAGAATCACGGATTCTTTATTGAGCAAACTATTACCAACGATTTGTAAACTACTTAAGCAATTTTGATTATTTCAATATAATTGGGCTCAAATAAAGATCTTATTAACATGTTTCGGATATTTTGTGTGACTGAATAAAATTTGGTTTGAAGGATTATATTATCGAAACATATTTAAACATTTAATTCTTTTAATTGTGTATTCTTACGATTTTAAATGGAGGACTATTAAAACATCTGAGGTTTCCTTCTGATAAAATTTCAATTAACTGAGAAATTTTAATAGTTAAATCAGGCCTACTAAAGGCATGAGGACAGCGTAATTTATAATCTGTCATAATTAATCATTATAAACTATTAACTACATAAAATAAGTGAAACTCATTATCTTTTGCAAAAATTTTATTGGTTTAGTTGAAATGTAAACTAGTTATTATCTTATCAAGGAAACTTGCTATATCACATAATTTTATTGTATTAATCTAGTATTTAATATTTGAAGTTGTAATTATTATTTAAACTGATTAGTTTCAGTTTATTAAGTTAATATTAATATGCATTTATTTCTCACTTTCTCACATATAGTTTGGATGTGTGTTTTTGTATATTGCTTTAAGAAAATATTCTCTAATTACTATTTTATTTTATCTATTTTTATAAAATGTAGGCATACCTCGTTACTGCGGATGACCGCGTATTAAAGTATTCACGTATCGTATTTTGAGGATAAAGTTTCGATTCCGGATCTCATATTTTTACTTTTTCAGGAGGACACCGACACCAGCATGTGTATATGCTAATTTATTTGTTATTTGCATATTCTAAGTATAATTTTCATTTTGATATATAATAAAAAAACATGGAATATAATTGAAAAGTAGCATAAAGCGAGGTATGCCTGTACACAGGAAAAATGAATTACTCGGCACAGAAAAATTTGCAAATGAATTATATTATACTTCAACTCGAATTTCTTTCACTATGATGATTATAAATATGAATAGTTTGATAGAAATCCCTAATCAATGTATGTATTGCTTATTGCTTTATGAAGTTCAATATATTTGCTATAATAAATTAAACGTTAAACAATGTAATAAGAGAAATTTCTTTAGAATAAAAATACGAAAACACTACAAAATTGTTTATGGAAAAATTTTTAAGTAAGTAAAAATTCTTCTGAAGAAAACCTAAAAATTCCAATCTGTTGGATTTAATTTTCTAAGAATGCTAGTAATAATTGTACTACCTATATTTAAATTCCGTATTTTAAATTTTATAAGTTTCCAAGAATTTAAACAAATTTATTGGTTAGTATGTAGTAGTTAGTGGTATTATATTCAAATTTTATTTTTAATATACAAATGCAAGTTACTATCAGTAAGTTTTCTTATCCTTTAATTAATTATAATAAATAATTAATTGTTCTTTCGTTTCCTACCCACAGTAATCCCAGAATAATCTTTTAATGAGAATTTTACTGAATCGCAATATTTATTTATGCAATTTCATATTCTCTGCACGGAGAAACCAAAATAAAAGCTTTCGCCTGCCTAAGACCAGGAGTAGACCTCCAGTAAATGAGATTCTGGGCTGTCAATCTGTCTCTGACAACTCGCCCAAACTCATCAGGTTTGATGCCCAGGATAAGCTCAGGTCCAGTAAAGGGTCGAGAAACCCCTTCCTTGGCAAGTCCATCGACAACTTCATTGCTCACAATCTTTTCGTGTCCTAGCACCCAAACAAGTTGCATCCTGTTCCTGGTAGTCAGTTCCTCAACGAGAAGACGACATTCCTATACAAGCTTAGAAGCAAAGAGGGAACTATCAAGTGCTTTAAGAGCAGCCTGACTATCAGATAGAATATTAATATAAATGTGTTCACTTACATATCTCCTATCAAAAATTTTGAAGTTAAGCTTAACGGATGTTTTAAATTAATTAATAAATAGTAAAGTGAATCAGGACATTTAAAATTTATTTTAATGAAAATTTGTAAATCCTTTGTAAGTTTTTCATAAATTAATCGGTATTCTTTCTTTTATACGATGCAAATATATTTATGTTATGAGATTATTTACAAAAATATTATTAGAATGATGGCATTTCTAAAAAAATTATTTATTTATTGAATCATTTTCAATTAAAACCAATTTTAATCATTTTAATTCTGTTCAGTTTCTATAGTTTTATCTTCCTTATTTGTTTTTAACAGAATTTTATTTTTTTCTCTCTCAGAATGTAAATTGAAGATTATCCATTGCAATAAACTGACAAAAAAAAGAAGAAATCTGATTTTACATTATTGTTTGTTTAACACACCTGCATACTGGTTGACGTCAGAATAACCAGATGTGACGTGTTAGCTGCAGTTCCATACTTGTATGTAAAACTTCTTAGGGAAATCTAAAAAAAATATTTAAATTACAAATTTGTCCATAAATCAATTAAATAAGACAATATACAGAAGTGTTTACAGAGAGGAGTGAATCTTTTCTCCTTCCACTTTAACTTTAGGTGAAAACTTTTATGAAAGTTTAAACATTCTTAGAAACATATATCTAATAAATTTAATCAAAATCAATTGAACAATAAGAGATGAAGAGATAAATGCTGATAAATCGATATATAAAATAAAATCGACGAATTTTAGCCGATTTTTTCTATCTTTCATATTACTCTACTTCTTTTGTTAATTGCATTTTAAGCTTCAAATTTGCCGATCTATTTTTTATTCAATATTAATCTCATCTTAGATAATCCGGATACAATATGTCTAAATATTTTCAGGGAATCCAAGATCCAACGTCGATTCTCATCTGAAAATAGTTGTGAAGGCCTATGGTTGACTTTAAAATACCTCCCTCCTAAGTTCGATTCAGAGTTAAATTTCGGCTATAATGATTTATTTAATAAAATGCAATATGAGAGTATTTGGCTCAGAATGAATGTCATACCACTGGGTTTAATTCAATGCAGATAATTTTCTTAAATAGTTTTTTATGTATTGGTTTCATGATCTCCGAGTAGATGTACATAAATTTAAAGAATTTAAAACTGCATTTTAACAGATATCCAAATTACATCTAGTGTCCTAGCTGATGTTATCGAAGAAAAATGGCCATCCTTTTATGGAAGGCCATTTTTTATATTATAAGAATTAATAAAAATGGAATTCGCTAAGATTAAAATCCAAACTAACGTCTATATTTGGTTATTCGAGTCTCCATTTATTTATTTAACGTGTCTGTTTGCTCAGCTACGCTGTACTGATCGAAAATGCGATCATATTCGAGAGAGTAGGAAATTTTAAGAATTTTTGAATAAATTAATTAACTAATTATTATTAAATTTATAGTTTATTTTAAAAATATTCCCCTAAAAGTCATCTAAATTTGTTGCTTAGTCATAACCAATTAATTCCTTTATAAGTTATTCATAAATTAATCCGTATTCTTTATTTTATATGATGCAAATATATTTTTGTTATGCGATTACTTACAAAAATATTATAGAAAGATGGCATTTCTAAAAAAAATTTTTATTTATTAACCAGTTTTAATCATTTAAATTTTGTTCAGTTTCTTATAGTTTTATTTTCCTTATTTGTTTTAAATAGGATTTTAACATTTTTCCCCTATCAGAATTAACTTGAAGATACCACTGCTATAAATTGATCAAAAGGAGAAGAAACATCATTTTACATATTGTTTGTTTAAGACATCTGTACACTGGATAACGTCAGAACAACCAGGAGGTGAAACCTGTTACCTGCAATATCATACCTCTTTGTAAAACTTCTAAAAAAATCTAAATAGGCCCGGCCCGTTGAACCCCATCTTTCAACCATCCGGTTGACCCCTTCACGGGTGTTGGCCGGCCTGTGATGTGCTCTATAAGTGGCCGCCACAGTATATCCCAAGAGGATATGGCGGCGTAATCTAATTAACCTAACCTTATTTGTTTTAAACAGAATTTTAGCATTTTTCCCCTCTCAGAATTAACTTGAAGATACCACTGCTATAAATTGAATAAAAGGAGAAGAAACATCATTTTACATATTGTTTCTTTAAGACATCTGCACACTGGATGACGTCAGAATAACCAGGAGGTGAAACCTTTTACCTGTAATATCATGCCTCTTTGTAAAACTTCTAAAAAATCTAAATAAAAAATATTTAAATTCGAAATTTGTCCAAAAATCTATTAAATAAGACAACATATCGAAATGTTAGCAGAGAAAAGTGAATCTTTTCTCTTTCCCTCTTTCATTTTAAATGAAAAATTTTGCAAGAGTTTAAACATTCTCAGAACCATCTACCTAACAGATTTAATCAAAATCGGGTTGAAAAATGCTATATGTAGAGATAAATGCGGAGAAAGAATATATATAAAATAAAATTGATGAATTTTAGCCGAATTTGGTTATTTCAAACTGCTCTATTTCTTTTTCTAATTGCATTTTACGCTTCAAATTTGGCAAACTACATTTTATTGAATACAAATCTATCTGTCAACAAGAACTTGAAAGATCTAGATATAATACTTCTAAATATTTTTAAGGGATCCAAAGTCGGTCGTCGATCCTCATCTCAGAATAGTTATTTTATTTTCCCTTTCTATAATAGTTAAAAGAAATTCAATCACATATAATATAATATATTAAGAGAAATATTACAATTTTCATTTGATATACTGTGTATTGAAAATTAATACTGTATATAAAACTATGATAAACTTTCTTCTCACCCTCTCTGTTTCTGATTGTTCAATATTACATAAGTAAGTTTTTATTTTAAAAAATTATTTTAACCAGCTATAGCTGGTTAAAATAAGTATTGTATTAAGTAAAAATATTGCGATATTATATGATATTGTAATACTGATAATTATCAGTATTACAATATCATATATGTATATTCATCAGTGTAATATACAAAACTATGATCTTCATCTTTCTATTCCTGATTGTTCTATAGTACACTGATGAATTTTGATTATCGGTATTAAACTTTTTAGTCATATGTTAAGCATAAGGTTAGGTTAATTAGGTTACGCCGCCATATCCTCATGGGATATACTGTATCTGGCGGCGGCCACTTGTAGAGCCCATCACAGGCTGGCCAACACCCGTGATGGGGTCAACCGGATGGTTGAAGGATGGGGTTCAACGGGCCGGGCCTGGACCCCTCCTGAAAAACTGGAGGTGTGGGACCCAGATTTGAACCCGGATCCTCCAGGGTGGTAAGCCAAAGCTTTACCACGCGGCCATCCAGCCGATTGTTAAGCATAAGAATATTGTAGTGTGTGTTGATAATTAAATTCACAAAATCTAGAATAAATTTCGTCTGCCAGATGACTGCGTGGTAAAGCTTTGGCTTAACACTCTAGAGCAAGGATCCGGGTTCAAATCCAGTCCCACACTTCCAGTTTTCAGGAGGGGTCCGGGCTCGACCCGTTTAATCCCATCCTTCAACCATCTGGTTGGCTCCATCATGGGTGTTGGCCAGCCTGTGATGGGTTCTATAATTGGCCGCCCCAGATACAATATATCCCATAAGGATATGGCGGCTTAATCTTACTAACCTAGAATAAATTTGACCTTTATTTATTTTTATTCTTTAATAGTAAAAATGATTTTTCATTTAAAGAAAGAAATGTTAATCAGATAATTACACTATATAATGATATATTTTTATAAATGAATTAGTTTCAAAAACTTACTCCACCATGTCCACCTACACCCTGTTGCCATAAAAATGAACTATATTAGAATATTCATCTGAATTTATAAATTCATAATAAATTTTAAAACACCGTTTTATACGCTTTCCGATATTAAAATATCAATCAAAATGATTATAAACGATTTAATAAAATATTATTTTCATGAATTAGTACAAGAACAACTATATTTACCTCAGGTTTACCAGCTAATACTTCCTGGAAAACTATATCAAAACAGTAATAAAAAATTATGAATTTTCAGTTAAGTATTTTGAAAATATCCGATTTAATTCGGAAAACTCACCCAGGGCAGCCACGAAGATGGCGATGCAGATGTAAACTAGGAACAGCTTCATGATAAATTTAAAATCTGCCAGTTGCGATCGGACTTTTATATCATTTCGAATGCCATTAGTGAAAATTTATTTGTTCTTTTATCCAATTATCCATCATTATTAGTTTAATAATTCCACCAATGGAAGAGTTTGTTTGGGCAGCTGAAGGATAAACGAATATAGACATG
Organism: Olivierus martensii; assembly: GCA_000484575.1. NCBI lineage: Eukaryota > Metazoa > Arthropoda > Arachnida > Scorpiones > Buthidae > Olivierus > Olivierus martensii. The sequence goes on along the minus strand of AYEL01079596.1, from coordinate 5,550 downwards.
GAATTTCTATTTACCTTTAAATTAAATTCGGAAAATTCATTTCCGGTTATAATAAATCATAAAACTGAAAATTTTTAATTATTTTACCATTATTTCTATTTAGGTATAATTCTATAATAATAAAATCGTATAAAAATTAAATTTTATGTTCCCTCTATAGTAGTACTGTATTGTATGTTGGTAAGATATAATTATTTGGGTTAGTTCAGAAAGTGCTCCAAGAAGTCTCCGCTGCAGAAACTGAAAAATGACTTCACTTTGTCTCGAGATATTCACGAATAGTGACGTCATTCCTTAGCTTCACCAGTTGACACTACTTTCTGAACTCATCGTTTATGTTAACGTATCCGACGTATATTATTTAATATTTTAGATTTCCAATATTGACAGAAAAAAATTTATAAATTATTGACGAATTTTGTAATCGATTACGGTATAATAAAATAATCGAATTTTGATTCACTCATTAGTATAGAAATCTAATGGATTTCTATGGCACAGTGATACGAATTCTTAAATTCATTTGTTACTTTTATATTTGAAAATAATATGAATTTTTCCCCACTGAAACCAAATATATTTAATCAATCTTTTGATGAACAAAAAATATTTATCGGATTTTCTTTACCAAAATGAAAGTTGAGATATGGTGAGTGGAGAATTTTTAAATTAATTATTCAAAAATTCTTAAAATTTCCCATTGTTTTATTGCATTTTCTATCAGAATAGAGTAGCTGAGCAAACAGAGACGTTAAATAAATAATCGAGAATCGAATAACCAAATATAGACATTAGTTTGGATTTTAATCTTACGGAATTCCATTTTTTATTAATTTTTTTAATACGAAGAAAAATGGCCATCTTTATTTTGAGAATATAATTTTCCTTAATAACATCAGATTAGAACACTAAATTTTAATTTGCATATCTCTTTAAAAGCAGCTTAAATGTTTCTAAATTTTTTGTATACCTATTGAGATCAATAAAAATTAGATCGAAGAAGATTACGTATATTGAATTAAATCAAGTGGCATGGCAATGATTCTGATGAAAATACTCTCTTATTGTCTTTTATTAAATAATCATTATATAGTTGAAATTCAACTCTGTATCGAACTTTGTAGTTAGGCTGTTTTAAAGTCTATCATACGCCTTCACAACCGTATTGTGTTCTCATTTTGAAATGAGGATCGATGACCGATCTTGGATCCTCTGAAAATATTCAGAAGTATTATATCCAGATCTTCCAAGTTCTTGTTGAAGATGAGATTAGTATTCAATAAAAAGTAGTTTGCCAAATTTGAAGATTTAAGAATTAGAATTCAATAATTTAGTAGTTTGAAGCAAAGAATTAGAGCAATTTGAAAATAGCGAAATTCGGCTAAAAATCGTCGATTTTACTTTATAATTCTTCTTTCTCCTCATATTTCTTCATATCTAGTATTGTTCAACAGATTTTGATTAAATTTGTTAGTCAGATGCTACTGAGAATGTTTAAAATCTCACAAAAATTTTTATCTAAAGTGAAAAAGGGAAAGAGAAAAGATTTATACTCTTCTCTGTAAATACTTCTAGATATTGTCTTATATAATTGATTTTTGGATAAATTTGGAATTTAAGTATTTTTTTTATTTAGATTTTCTAAGAAGTTTTGCAAACATGTATGAAATTGCAGGTAACACGTCACATCTGGTTTTTCTGAGGTCATCCAGTTTGCAAGTGCCTAAAACAAACAATTATATAAATTACGGTTTCTTCTCAAGGACTTGGAAGATCCGGATATAATACTTATAACATTTTCAGGGAATCCAAGATCGGTCGTCAATCCTCATCTCAGAATGGAAACACAGTACGGTTGTGAAGGCCTGTGGTAGACTTTAAAATAGCCTAAGTACTAAGTTCTATACAGAGTTGAATTTCGGCTATAAAGATTTATTTAATAAAAGAAAATAAAAGAGTATTTGGATCAGAATTTTGCCGTGCCACTCTATTTAATTCAACATGCTTAATTTTCTTAAATCTGATTAAATTTCTGAATAGATACACAAAAAGTTTAATGACTTAAAGTTGCATTTAAACAAATATCCAAATTAAATTTAATGTTCTAAGCTGATGTTATTGAAGAAAATTAAATTTTCAAAAATAAAGGTGACCATTTTTCTTTATATAAAAATTAGGAATTCCCTAAGATTAAAATTCAAACTAATGTCTATATTTGATTATTGTTTCGCGATTATTTGTTTAACGTTTCTGTTTGCTCAGCTACGCTATTCTGATCGAAAACGCCATTGTATTCGAGAGAATAGGAAATTTAAAGAATTTTTGAATAAATTAATTTAAAATTTCTCCACTCGACTACATCTCTAAATACTTCTAGATATTGTCTTATATAATTGATTTTTGGATAAATTTGGAATTTAAGTAATTTTTTATTTAGATTTTCTGAGAAGTTTTGCAAATTGCAGGTAACACGTCACATCTGGTTTTTCTGACGTTTACTAATGAGTATATCAAAAATCGATTATATTATTATACCGTAATCGATTACAAAATGAACCTTTTCCTCATCGAAAGAATGATTAAATATTTTTGGTTTTCTGTGGGGGAAAAATTCGTAATATTTCAAAGTACAAAATTAACAAATAAATTTAAGAATTCGTATCACTGCCATAGAAATCCATTAGATTTCTTTACTAATGAGTATATCAAAAATCGATTATATTATTATACCGTAATCGATTACAAAATTAACGTTTTTTAATCGATATTTTATATTTAAATTTAACATCTTTAAATCTATTATTCTGTAATAATTTATAAATTATTTACTGTCCATATTGGAAATTTAAAATATGAAATGGTTTACGTCCGCTATGTTAACATAAACGGTGGTTTCAGAAAATAACTCCCAAGTAGTCTCCCCAGATGGGGAAGCTAAGGAATGACGTCAATACTCATGGAGATCTCGAGACAACGTGAAGTCATTCATTAGTTTCTCCAACAGAGACTTCTGGAAGCATTTTTTGAACTCACCCAAATATCTATGTCTTACTGACATACAATACAGTACTCCTATATAGGGAATAAAATTTAATTTTATTTATACATGATTTTAAAAATACAGAAACATACTTAAACAGAAATGATGGAAAATAATTTAAAATTTTTATTTCGTAATTTATATACCGAAAAATATTTTCCAGTTTTAATTTAAACAAAAACAGTATTTCCATTTCTATTTTCGTTTATCTTTCTGCTCTAGAATTAGTAGATAAAAAAATAGGTTGTTATAGTAGAATAATCAAAAGACTTCATTCAAGAAAAATTTCAAATATTTCTTGAATGAAAGATTGAAAAAAAAGATGAACAAATTATTACTATATTAAAAATTAATATGGTAGGTATGTAGGTTGTTATAGTAGAATAATCAAAAGACTTCATTCAAGAAAAATTTCAAATATTTCTTATACAATTTATTTATATGTATATTATAAATCTGAAATGTCTGCCTGCATGTTCACTTATAACATTTAACAAAACAAAAATTGATTGTATAGATTTGTTGTAGTGTACAAGAAATCTGTAATCAATGATTTTATAAAGTTAAACAGAAATTTATTAAATGATATTGAAATTGCTTCAAAATCAGCATCCCTAATGGTCTTCCCTAATAAGTAATCATTAATATTTATTTTTAAAGGGGAAAAAAGATGAACAAATTATTACTATATTAAAAATTAATATGGTAGGTGCAGAATTTAATAATTTTAAAGATTAATATAGATGTTCACTTCGAAATAGAAAATATTGATGAATTTAAATTTGTTCCCATATAAAAAATTATTAACGATATAAAAAAGTCTTAACTGCGCTGTTATCTTTGACATTTAGCAATTTCTATAAAATTCTATTTATCTGGCTAAATGGTAGATTACCTGCTGATAGAATGTATATCGCGTTGCATCCCGGCTAACTGGATTTTTATGAAACAACTTTTGTTTGTTAGTGGATTTACACAGGAAGGTTTAGAGATATTGATTATTAGAAATTGATTTGATGTATTGCAATTGGCATAAATTACTTGATATAAAATCCAAGATGGAAAATTAACTGTATTTGAACAACCAACTTTGGATTACAGTGACCAAGTTACATATGAGTGTCAGCTCATATGTAACTTGGTCACTGTAACCCAAAGTGACTGATATCATTAAGTCTACATTACTATAAATATACTAAATCATTTTATGCATAACTGTTAAATATATCCATATTACCATATTTTAATAAAGCTGAAACGGGGTGTAAGATTGTATGGCACATCTTAACTAAAAAATGAATAAATTGACGAATGAACTATAAAAAATTGGCCATATCTAGTCCAGCTGATAAAGATTTAGTAGCAAAAGAAAAGATAGAAGCCTTTATAACTGGATTAAAATATAATGCCTAACTATTCCGACTTACTTTCCTTTAGATTAAATAATGTTTCCACTGAAATGGGATGCCTAGTAAGAATTGTGAAAATTATAAGTGATTATATATCCCATAATACATTTCGATGTTTATAATCATCCAGCATATACAGGAATTGATAATTTAAAAATCGAATTCAACTGGCATTTATAAAAAATACCTAATAAATCATAAAAGTTAAGTAATAACAATTAATAATGTTTTGATGCAATTAAAACATTAAAAATTAATTTGTAATCCCTTGGACCTATATATGATGAGGTCGCAGAAGGACCTCTCCTGAACCTCCTGGAAATGGGTTTAAATTAACATATAAGGTGATTATGATATGAAGAATATATTTTTATGGAATATCAGATCTTCTCCAATAGATTCGAATGATGAGACATCAAAAAGTTTTGTAGATTTGATTTATTATAAAACAGAATTTGAAGATTATCATAAATCATTTAAAGAAATAGATGATAATTTAACAAGTATTATCTTTTGTGCTGAAAATGATGAAAAGTTAAAATAATCAAAAACTTAGAGCTAATAATTTATTCAAAATAAATCTTGAGAAATTAGAAAAAATTATTGAAGAATATCCTGAATTAATTGAGAAAACAAATATTAATCACATTGTTAATGAAACTAATAAAAAATTAAATCAGTAAGAAAATATTCAGTCAGTATATGATATAAATACAAGTCTCCCTTGTAATCTTGTAGAATGATAAAGGTGCAAAGTCGCGAATTAGAACGAATGCAATAATTCCAATTATAAGCTAAACCTAACGGCTAGCGACTCTGCAAATTCCAGAGTTCGGCCTGAGCTCAGGTCTTTTTCTAAGTTCTAACTTAGATCTAATTAACTACTAAACAATCTAACACAATGTAACGTCTAACTGAAGAAACAAAACCGGAAATCGGAACTTAAACTAGAAGTGCCGATTAAGTGTTAGACTAGAACAAAAAACAACGATGTTAGAACTTACACTAATAAATTGAAGAAATTCTCAAAACAAGTTAGATAATGAAAAATATAAAATTTATTAGACTCAAACACTTACAAAAGTGTTAATAAATGCTTTA
>AYEL01079594.1:0-11476 GCA_000484575.1 Olivierus martensii | reverse complement strand
TGATGTCAATTAACAAATTACCGTTAATTTTCGATTAGTAAAACCGGAAGAGGAGCAGTCCAGATGATGTCAATTAACAAATTACCGTTAATTTTCGATTAGTAAAACCGGAAGAGGAGCAGTCCAGGAACAGTCACTTGGCATTGAAGGGGTGAAACATCAGAAAGATGGGCTTTTTGCCGTTAACTGTTTAATATTACTGTACTTCCTATTTATATTTATCAATGTTTACTATTTAAATAAATATTATATAAAATGAATACTGTTAAATAAATTTCTGTTTTAAAATGACACTTTAAAGGATTTTTTCAAAAAAAATTTCTACGCGCACGTATTTACGTATGCTTCGTACGCAATAAACGCTCTCTGTCCCGCATTATGTTACGATAAAAATGGTCACCCTAAACTTAATTGTAATATATTTTTCTTAGAGGGTATATCCCAATGGAGCATATACCATCTAAAATAATTATTAGAACACACTTTTTCAAATTTGCTTTAATAATTATATTTGGTCCCTGACTTATAACAGAATTGCATTCAAAAATTTTTACCATAATTTGAATCTGTCATAACTCAGAACACAATTTCTTCTTCTTCTTCAACAACTAATATGGAGGTTATAGCTATTACTTTTTCCTCCGAGTACGAAAATAGTACGAATTTGGTACGCTGCGGGCGCGCCCGCGAGTAAAAGTCAACTCCCAGAACACAATTTTCCATAGGCACAATGTTATAAATGGAAGTTACATTCCCCCAACCATCAGAATTCAGAATATTTTTAAAAATAGTAGCATACAGTAACATTGAATAAATACCATTTATTCTTTAAAATAAGGAAATTATGCATTTTGTGCCTATCAGAACTTTATATGGGTAAATAAAACACAATGTAGAAACAAAGATGGAATGCTTAAATTATTGTCCTGTGACCAAGTTTCTAGCATCAGCTGTACGGTAAAGCAGTCATTTACCATCTTAAAAGATCCAGGTTCAATTCTGGATCTCACATTCCATTTTTCAAGAAGAGTCTAGGCCTGACCAGGTTCATTAAACCCTATCTTTTGATCTTCTGTGAACTCAAAATTAAATACAAAAATTATATGCTGGAAATACAACACTCTTCCATCCTGGCAACAACTTGGCATCTGGTCAATTGGCTGCAATTATGGCAAAATTAAAGTGATCAGATATCCCAGATTAACTGGGACAGTCCCAGTTTGAAAAAATGTTCCGGATTGTCCCGTTTTTTATTTATAAATAAATAGTTCATATTAAAAATTTTTTTAAAAATATTAACTAGATTTAATTTAAAAAAATAAGCTTCTGAAGAATTCGTCTTCCTACATTTACTATACATAGAATATGGTCACCCTAATATAACCAAGAAATATTACTCAAAGCCATTTAGCAGTCAAAATATTTTTATTCAGTAACGTTTTCAATGCTCTTGGCATCTTCCTCAGCTGTTACAATCTGACTAACCCTGCTATACTAGAGCAGGAGACCTAACTACATAAAACAAACAAACACGACAAAGATTTAAAAGGCAGGTGTACATCTAGAGTGCTCCCCTTAGCACCTCCTGCCAGAAAAGCAATACATTTTTGTTATGTGACTCCACTTCAAGAATACATTACGTATAGTATAAATAACCTTACAAAATTTTACAAATAATTTCTAAAACATCAATTTAAAATACAAAGTATTCAGCAACCGTTAAAAAATAAAAATAAAAATGATACATAAACAGGCAAAATTATTCACAAACCGCCGCGCATCCCTTTACGGGAGTGTCAAATAAAACCGATCGTAGTGTATCCTTTTTAGTTTGCTTTTCTTACTTTACATAACCATCTCCACCCCGTCGATCCCCGTCCTCCACAATCCGGCTGACCCCTCCGCAGAGGTAGGAAGTCCTGGGTTCACCCCTTGAAAATATTTATCATTGGGTCCGGACTCGTCGATCCCCGTCCTCCACAATCCGGCTGACCCCTCTGCAGGGGTGGGAAACGGGTCCCACCCCTTGAAAATATTTATCATGGGGTCCCGGCCCGTCGATCCTCGTCCTCCACAATCCGGCTGACCCCTCCGCAGGGGTGGGCAGTCTGTGAAATCTAAATCCATGTCCTCCACAATCCGGCTGACCCCTCCGCAGGGGTGGGCAGCCTGTGGAAGTCACAATCCGGCTGACCCCTCCGCAGGGGTGGGCAGCCTGTGGAAGAGCGTGTTTCGCCCCGCCACTTAGTATTCTCCTTGAATGGAAAGTGACGTCATCTGTTAACAAAAGAAAAAAAAAACCATCTCCACGCACTAGGGACCGTTTCTGGTTCCATGAAATTAGTCACACATCCTCTCCTCTTCTTTTTGAGGATTTCTAATGCCTCAATCATATTTCTGTCCCAGTTTTTTTCACTTGGTCGGATAATCCTCGCTCTTCCCCACTGCACTTCCACATCGTGAAGCAGCGACCCTGGCTTAGCGCAGTGGAGAGTTTCCGTACCTGAGGTCCGTTTTATGTTCCTTTAATCTCTCTTCCAAGTTCCCCTACCCTATATAAAATTCTTCTCTACCCAACGAGTGATTAGTTATAGGAATTTCATATACTCCACTTCGGACCTTATCCTCATATCTGTCTTTGTCATTCCTGATCATTCCAAAAACAGTCGGTCACTTGGTCGGATAATCCTCGCTCTTCCCCACTGCACTTCCACATCGTGAAGCAGCGACCCTGGCTTAGCGCAGTGGAGAGTTTCCGTACCTGAGGTCCGTTTTATGTTCCTTTAATCTCTCTTCCAAGTTCCCCTACCCTATATAAAATTCTTCTCTACCCAACGAGTGATTAGTTATAGGAATTTCATATAGTCCACTTCGGACCTTATCCTCATATCTGTCTTTGTCATTCTTGATCATTCCAAAAACAGTCGAATTCCTTCTAAAACACAGAATACAATTCGTTAACCCGCCGATGTTCCTCGCGAATTTTTCTACCCATAAGGCTTGGTCGACACAGTTAAAACACAGAATACAATTCGTTAACCCGCCGATGTTCCTCGCGAATTTTTCTACCCATAGGGCTTGGTCGATACAGCTAAAGGAATCAGATTTACTCGACCGAGTTTTCTCTTGCATAAACTTCTCTTTACTTTGTTAAGAAGCTTCCTTAGAAACTTCTTTTCATACCCATTTTGTTGTCCGATTCCCATAACTGTATTAATTTCCTCACTTCTGTCTCCGAAACTTGAACAGTGAGTGTAGGCTCTCCTGAAGAGGGCTGAAAAGGCAGCCTTCTTAAGCAGTGCCGGATTTAAGCCGATTTCACCGATTGCACCCAATCGGGCCCCGCGCTTGAGAGGGCCCCGTGTTCGGCTAAATTTATGCAATTAAGTATCGTATTAAGAAAATGTATTTTAAAGTATATGTATCGTTTTTCAATATTCGCGGAATTATAAATGGTACGATATAATAAAGGAAGTTACTGAAGATTGCAATTACCGAAAACGTTCACACAATTACTTTTTTTATATTGAGCCCTATTACAATATTTTGGATACAGGTTTGTACAGAGTAGTTATAAATTAATTGATCCTAATCATATCTCTCTGGAGCGGGTTCTAATCAGTATGTTATATTGAAGCCTAATATATAATATGCTAATTAAACCACGAGGTGATATTTTCGATGAAAAATAAAATTGTTCAAATTTTCACATCAAGGTGAAATTTACCAATAAAAGCATACAAATTACGAAACTACGCATTAGATATAAATTGTCAGTAGATCATTGAAAGCAAACCATTCTGCGATTATCACCATGCTTTTGAAAAAGAAAGACCGTGCATTTAGTTATTTTACAAGAATAACAGCAATATTCTGATAAAATAACTAACATATTTTCATTGAGAGAATATTGTCATTTCAAAAGGGCCCATGTTAAAAATAAGTAAAAGAATATAATTATGAAGTTTGAAAACAATGGAGATTTATTTGGGTGTTACATCAGGATAGGGTCGACAGCCGATTTCTGTTGAAGTCGTTGACGAAGTTGCTATTGATGTGGCTGACAGTACAGTATGAAGACAAAATTCTTTATCTAGTGCCCATGTGGTGGCACATGACTTGTCCTTTCTTTGGTCCACTGTTTGAAAAGTGCTTCGGTCCATTTTTATCTTGGTATCCCTACAAGATTCATATTATGCAACAGTTGAAATCACGAGACTCGCAGGCACAAATGGATTTTGTTCATTGGTTTTTGCCGATAATGGAGGTTGACGACATGTGGCCTGGGAATATTCTATGTGACAATTCTGAGCATTATTCATTAACAGGTGCAGTGAATATGCAGAATTCCCGCATACAGAATACATCGCATTTGCATGCTGTGTAGGAACGACCATTGCATTCGGTCTATGTGACTATATGGTGTGGATTCACTGCTAATCGCGGCTACGGATGACGGTGATCAACGAGAAGGCCCGACTTCATGATCATGATAAGCGTTTTCAAAAGGTAGGACTCGAGATTCGAACCCTGGTCCTCCAGAATGGAAAGCTGAAGCGTTTTCACGTAGCCAATCCAGTCGACAAAAATAGGTCTTTATTTATAAATGGTACTTATTTTATTTATACATATAAGCCGTATTTTGAGGGGCCTCGCGAAAAATATTCCAATCGGGCCCCGCACTAATTAGATCCGGCACTATTCTTAAGTGAAAGTCCATCTTCACCATGGATATGTATAGAGGAGCGCTTCCTGGTTTTCTATAGACTGTAGTCCTATAGTCTCCGTCCGCAATTGCGATTCTCAGGTCAAGGAAATGGATGTCAGTTTTACTCTCTTGTTCCTTTTTAACTGTAAGCCCCAAGCTACCGTTTGACAGGGAAGCAACCATCTCTTCTGCCTTACATTCGTTCTCCCAAATTACTAAAATATCGTCTACGTACCTCAGGTAAAGGTACGTAGACGATATCTTACGTATACGTACAGTATATAACCGTACGTAAGATATTGTCTACGTACTCTATCCTTTACATAAAAAAAGGTTGCCCAATCCCCGTCTATAGTCATATCAATATTTTATTTATTAATGATGAAGAGTAGCTCCATCATTTTCACTAATATTTTGATAAAAATTTTTAATCGGAAACGTTATAAAATTAAGATAATATAATTTATATCCCCTTAATTAAAGTTATTAAATGAAAGATTTTTGTCTATTAATAATTTAATAGACAATCATCGTCTCTATGATCATCGTAGAAAGAAAATCCCGGCAGTGGTGAAGCGCGAAAATCTCTGCCATGCAAAATTATCAAAATTTTAATAATTAAATTATTATGAAAATTGATAACCGCTTATTATATGCAAATATAATGTTATAAATAAATTATATATGTGGAGTTTTCCAGCCGGAAACGAATACGCGGAATGCTAACAACAGGTGTTAGGTCTAAAAGCGGTCAAGAAAGAGCGCGTGAAGTAAGGACGGCGAAAAGGCAACTCGACAAATTCAGGAGAACAACATTGAATATACAGTGGGTGGCCAAATTATTATACTCACAACAAAAAATTTAGTTTTTGCTAAGTATTTTTAATTTTTTTGTATTCGTGAATTAGATTGTGTCAGAAAATTATTATCTAATATTTTTTGATAATGTTGGCAAAATATATATTATTCAATAAAGCCAGAAACAGTGAAATGCAACATATTAGCATTGCATGCTTCAGTTACTGTTCTTTGGTTTCATTGATTAAGTTAATATATATTGTATATTTTTCTTTCAATCAATATTTTAGAGATAAAATAAGTGACTTTATTCAATTTTTTCATGATTTATATTTTGTGTGAGTGTGAAATTAATGAATCTAATCTATTGAAAGATATAGGGAAGCTACTGATTTCACACCATAAAAAAAGCAAAAATTGTCACGATATTTCAACACTGAATACATACAGCATGAAATTGTGGTTTAATAATTTTATATTCATTCAAGAATCAGCAATATATAATAAAACCAAATCTGAAACAGGGAACTCTCCCAACGTGAATTCAATTGAGAACATTTTGGAAGTTCTTAAGAGAGAATTTCCAAAGAAAAATCATTAGTAATTAAAGGGAACTGATAGAAAAAATTATTAAAGTCTAGCACAACAATCTAGAGATATAAGAAGTGGCGAAGTGATGCATCATAAGCGTGCCATGGCGTATTAAAGTCATTATTGATGCTAAGGGTGGATTTATTAAATAGTGAATAATTGTATCTTTTAGGTTATAAGTAGACAATAAAGTAGCTAAACTGGATTTTTATCTTTTATTTTTCTTCCTAAATACCTTAAAAATGATATAATTTCGCAATATTGAGTTTTAGATTAATTACATAAAAGATTTTGTAAAACAAAGCTAATATATTTATATAAATTTTGTTGAGTATAATAATTTGGCCACCCACTGTAAATTCAACAGCTTTCTTATTAAATGTTTCAGAGAGATTCAAATCTTACAGACATCGTTTTACCGACAAAAAGAGAGAGATACCTGGAGTTGATTACAGTTGTCTCTTGCTCGAAGACAGTAGCTGGTAAAACAGTCTTTAGTCCTTTAAAGTGTCAGTCTTTGGTCCAAGCTTCAATTCCGTTCTAAAGAAAAAGAAGACCTTTCGTCCTACTTTGTTTCTAAAATCTTCACACGTATAACAAACACAAGTCGACGACAAAACGAAATGACGTTCGATTTTATCGGAGAAAGGAGAGCTGAGGAATGGAGAAGCAAACCAGACAAGACAAAGCAAGACTTCGAACCAAAAGCGGAAGCCTCGACCTCCTTTATCTCTGCTCTTTTATACCTTCGACCCCTTTCTCATCTTTCCCGGAACTATTGTTATTTTAACTTTCGAAACTTCCAGATGGGTCAGGTTGCAAAGTCGCGAATTAGAAGGAATGCAATACTAATAATTATAACTAAACCTAACGGTTCTCACGACTCTGCAAATTCCAGAGTTCGGCCTGAGCTCAGGTCTTAAACCAAGTTCTAACTTAAATATAATTAACTACAAAACAATCTAACAATAACGTAACGTCTAATCGACGAAACGAAATCAGAATTTATAACTAAAGTACCGATTAAGTGTTAGAAGAAAAACGAACAAACTATGTTAGAACTTACACTAATAAAATGAATAAATTTCCAAACAAGTTAAATAATAATCAAACTATAAATTTATTAGACTCAAAACACTTACAAAAGTGTTAGCAAATGCTTTATTGAAACTATAATAAAGCAACAAACAAGTATCCAACAAAACTTGTTTAATCCAATTCAAATATCAAAAATCCACAAAGGAATAAACCTTAAATACTACTTAAATTCTAATACCTCCACCTCCGATACAAATTTCAAATAATCGTCGATCTCTACAAGAAACTCAATTGTCACTTTCACCAATTCTACGTCTGGAAATTCAGCACCTCTCGTTACCAAACAACACCTCAAAAAACTTGTCGATTGCGTCGTTCTTTTATACGTGAGTGACGAACATTTCCGCATTCGCTCATTTACATACTTATACGTAACAAGTTCAAAGTTATTAGTTTACAGAGTAATTCATTCATGTCATTATCTTTACAATTAATTTATGTATCGAACAAAATTACCGATACGGATCATTCTTATTTTCACATATCAGTTCAGTGGTAAATATTATGTAGATAAGACATCATTAACCGGGATAGCTCTTCCGGGTACGGGCGCCGTTCCCGTATCACGTGATTGCCAACGACGGAGGCGGAGAACGTGGGAAGTAAGTTAACTTTTAAACTAAAATATAATACGTTAGAATATAGGAAAATAACGATAAATAATAGAGTGCATAATAAAATAAAAATAGGACAGGTCCAAGTTAACTTCCTCACAAGGTATCGTTCTTGAAACGTCACCTAAGTAAACCCATCTTCGATTTATTACATTTCAAAGGACAATAAAGCAATTCAAGGCATCCTGCTTTTAATAATTGCGTCATTAAATTTTTCGTCTCCATGACAAAAAAGGGGGGTTTCTGATCCCCACATATATAATACTTATATACGTCCTTTATTATAGCAAAATATAATATAAAGGCAATATATAATGTCATTTCATATTAGTAAAACAAGTGGCAAGCTGGAGTTTTGTAACCAAAATGGCGTCCAAATTTTCTGTTGCGATCACTCCCTTAAAGCTGAGCAGCGTTATCTAGCGACACTCTGAGCCCAACCATCGTCTTTAGCACAGATTGGGTCTTTAGATAGTTTGGTCTGGGCATTCGTTTCGAAGTTTGTACTGTCGTTCCTGTTAGCCACCAGATGTCATATAAGTCGCATCTTCAGTCAGTTCCTCCAAACATTTGCTTTTTTAATGGGCTTTTTAAATACAATATTTTATAAAATAAACAATCACATTAATTTTTTGATTATTTTAAATACAATGTTTTATAAAATAAACAATCAAAAATTAATTTTTTGATTACTTATTTTAAGTAATCACAAAATTAATCTTTAATCAAGATTTATTTAAACATTTTGCAAAGAAAAGTATGGAATAGTTTAATTTAATCAATCAATCATAAAACAGTCTTTTTGGTGTTAATTACTTATGACAAAATGAAATCAATGATAAGACTTCACTTCACATAAAAAGAATATATAAAAATTTTGACTTTAATGGTAAATAATTATTAAAATGAGAAAAGTTGCTATTCAATATTAGTAACATTTAGTGATTGTGTTTTCTTGAACTTTTTGCTTTCTCGATATTCGAGAATTCCCGAATTAGTAATTTATTTATTTCTCGAGATTCGAGATTCCCTTTCGAAAATTCTCGAGATTTTAATAAAAATGTTTAGTTAAAAAATACCTGTATTTAATAAGGAAAAAAAATGAGGCAGAAAAAATTGTGCAAAATGAAAACAAATAATATTTGGTTGTTTTATATTTGTTTTATATTTAATATTTTAATTATATTGAAAAAATAGATATTTCAATAATATTGAAAAAAAAATAGTAATAATAATTGCATTTGTTTTACAATTAGTGAGTTTTTATTAAAATAACTTATTCAATACACATAGTCTATTCGTTTATCTGCTAAATGAGTTCTGGTTTGGATATAAAAATTTCAGAAATGGAATTTTTATGCCCAAACTTATGTAGACCTATATGAGTTTTTGGCCTATTTATTTTTTTACACTGCTTATTTTTTTACACATCACTATATTTGACTATCTAGAGATTCTAGATCCATGGTTACCAACGTGGGGCACACAATGGGGCAATTTGATTTTTAAGGGGGTCAATTCGAGAATGAGTTATTAACAGTGATTTTTTTGCATTTCTTATTGTTCCAGGGGCCTCATATACAGTATATATATATATTATGACATGTCCTTTTTTAAAATTAAAATCGGAATGAACACGAGTTTTGAAACTTTATTTGCTTTTTTTCATATTACTTCATATTATTATTATTTTTTAAATAATTTCTTAGTGATTTCTTCCTCAGTACTTCAACTGTCTTTTCGTTCTTTTATTTTTCTCTTTCATGGATGCCATATTCTTTGGAAGCTTGCATAGACCAAGTTAATTGCCTTTTAGGCTTCCTCCATGTGAATAGGGGTTCACTTTTCGAATAATAAAAATTATGTCACAGGACATCAGGATTTTAGAGATGCTTAGGTGAGGCATGGCCAAAAAAGGTTGGGAACCACTGCTCTAGACCAACAAATACATCTCTTAGAAAAGGTTTAGGAACCTTCTATTTTGGCTAAGTAATTTTCTAAGAGAGCTCTATAGTCGTGACTATTGAATGAAGATGGGAGCATTTGGAATGATTGAGGATTAGATATTCACTCATAGCCTCTGAAACACTATATCAGATCACACTACATTGTATTTTCTATTTATCATAGACATCATTAGACATAATTATTACTCTGATAAACCGCTGATTGAGTAGAAACCAGATATTTGTTTTGAATTTATTATGTAAATATCATCACAAATCTGCCTATGGCATAATATGATCAGGTCTACAATAACAGAAATGTTTAAAATTGCAATTAAAATGAATGAGTTTTGTACAATTTCTTGATTTATGTATTATTTTAGGTTTACATGCTTATTTTAAGTATTATTTTGTGATTAAATTCAGATAATTTTCTTTTTGAAAATATAAAGTTAGTAGATGTGACGCGGATAAACTATATAATTTATTCACTTAGTTTATTGACTCGAAGATGTCGCAGGGCCAAAACAATTAATATATCTCTATGAAATTTTTAGGATACGAATTCACAGAATATTTTTTATTCTCGAGATTTATAAGAATTTTTCTTGAGGATCGGGAATCTTGAAATAATAGTAATTAAAAAATCTTGAGAATCAGGAAAGAAATTTTCTTATAAATCTCGAGCACAATCATTAGTAATATTGCTTAAAAGCAAACTC
The DNA here is from genome assembly GCA_000484575.1 of Olivierus martensii. Classification (NCBI taxonomy): domain Eukaryota; kingdom Metazoa; phylum Arthropoda; class Arachnida; order Scorpiones; family Buthidae; genus Olivierus; species Olivierus martensii. Next base: position 999 of record AYEL01079594.1, on the reverse strand, counting down.
TAAAACCAAAGTATTTTTTATCTTAATAATTATTATTTATTTGACTTTACTGATATCTCTCATTTGTTCAAAATCTCAATACTCTACGAAATTTATTCATTCATTTTCCCAAAAATTCATTTAAAGAAAGCAAAGTTCTAACAACTAAATATACAAAGGCTTAAATATCTTGAACTCAGCAAAGATAGAGAGCAGTAAATAATATAACAATGGTAACAATAATCATGATAAACTTCATAGAAGAAAGAATATACACTTAGTTTACAGGTATGTTTGTTTTATAAAGTATTAAGCAATCAAGATGAATCGCAGAAATAAAGGATATTTTCTGGAATATATTATATAGGACAATGATTAAATTCTAGGGTTGTTATACACATGGATGGATATGAACCAATTGGACCGATTGCACCCCGGGCCCCGTACTTGAGAGGGTCTCATGTTTGTCAAAGTTTATATAATTAAAAAATTATATTAATAATCACAAATAAGTATTAATTTAACTTTTTATGTATTTTCATATGCTAATTTAATTTGCCCAAAATGAAAGGGTGAAAATTTTCCACTTTGCCTAAAGTGACCAGATTTTCTGAACTTCAACCCGGATTTCCTTAAAGTGATCCAGATTTTCTGAACTTCAACCCAATATCTAGAGCAGGGCTGTCCAAAAGGCGGCCCGCCAAGCCATTTTGTGCGGCCCGCGAGGCTTTCACGATTTGTGATATAATATTACTTTTTAATGATTTTTTCACTTTTCTTTATTACTTTTTTAAAGAGATTAATAAAAAGAATCCTAAAATTGAATTATATTAACTCAATTAATTTTTCTTAATTATTAGTAATTATTTTTTTTGTCATCAGATGACGCCACTTTCCACTCAGTAAGAGCAAGCCCTTCCACAGGCTGCCCACCCCTGCGGAGGGGTCAGCCGGATTGTGGAGGACGGGGATCGACGGGCCGGGCCCGGACCCCATGATAAATATTTTCAAGGGGTGGGA